>VXAD01004661.1:1047451-1072501 GCA_013399195.1 Dicrurus megarhynchus | reverse complement strand
CCGGGCCGGGCGGCGGGCATGGCGCTGAAGGGAGGCCCGGGGCGGCCGGGGGAGCGCCGGGCGGGCGGCGGGGCCTGCTCGCCGCGGGACCCTGGTGCGGGAGCAGCCCGAGCCGGCCCCGTTCAGCCGGCGCTTGGGAAGCGTCTGGGCTCTCCGGGAGAGAGGTCGCGTCCCGGTGTCGGTGCCCGCGCCGCCCCGGGCTCCAGCGGCGGAGTGCGGGCGCTTGGGTCCCTGACACGCTTGTCCCCAGCGGTGGGGCAGCGGGGGCTCAGCTTGGGTTGGACATTAGGAAGTGTGATTGATACTGGAACGGACTGCCCAGGGAGGTGGTGGAGTCACCGTCCCTGGAGGTGTTTAAGGAAAGACTGGACGTGGCACTCAGTGCCACTGTGTAGTTGACAGGGTGGTGTTCGGTCATGGGTTGGACTCGGTGATCTCAGAGGTCTTTTCCAACCTAATTGATTCTGTGATTCTGCCCTAAAACACCTCATGCTGAGCGCGTCAAGGTTTGAATGGTGTCCCATAATGTAATGGCTGCAACATAAACCTTGTTAGTGACTGTCAGGGTCTAAGATCTGTACAGCCAGCTCAGTTTGCTACTGGTAGAGGCTAATCTCAGCCCCTGCTAGTTCGTGTTTTGTTGTTTGGTTTTTGGGTTTGGTTTTGGTTTTTTTTTCCAGTTGTCTAACTTTTGAAAACGCTGAAGAACAGTTGCTTGGGAAGATTGTGGCTTTGTTAAAGGCCCCAAGCCCTTTAGCCCCGAGCCGTAATCCATAGTCTGTTTGTACAGGAGACACTCAGTATAATGTTGATAAAGAGTTGCTGAAATTATTTTCCATTCCTTTAGCTTACAATGGATTTTGGATAAACAAGATCTATTGAAAGAACGCCAGAAAGACTTGAAATTTCTGACTGAAGAAGAATATTGGAAGCTACAGATATTTTTTACTAATGGTAAAACTTTTTTTTTATTTCTGCCGTAAAATCTGTGCAATGTCTGCCATGTCTAAATGGAGGTTTGAGTTGCTTAGAGGATGTAATGTTTTCATTGTGGTATTACGTCTACTTTCACAGCCTATTTTAACAAAGATTTGGGATATAAATAACATTATTATTTTTTAGTTATATTAACACAATTCTAGGACAACTTGCAGGCTAATTAGCTGCATATATAACATTTTAATCCGTGATAGGACAAACCAGTAAATTTTCTTATTTTCAAGAGGTTCTTACCAAAACCATAAAAGGATGAGAAGCAAGCAGAAACTGCTAAGCTAGTGTATTAAAGGCTCAGTGTCAAGCATTAGTACTCAGCCTGGGCTTTTGGAGGATTCTTAGGCTGGGGTAAGCATTTTAGGTGATCTGCTCTGTCCCGTTAAACAGCAAAGTTTGGAAACTTGTTATTTGTGTTCATTTAGATTCTCTGAAACCTGCAACACAGCCCATGTTTTGTCTTCTGTCTGATTTCCCAGCACCAGGTGCCTCTGAAATTGTCCACAAGTTTCTGAGAGCTTGGCAGGCAGCCTGTTCTCCCAAAGAGTTTTGGACTTGTATGTGAAGTTGTCTAAGATTTACTTGATCCTGCACAGCATGTAACTATCCATATGAGTGGCCACACCTGAGTATATCAGATTACAAAGGCACTTAAAATTTTCTCTGTGCAATTGACCAGTATTTTTAAAAATTTCCTTTGGCAATGGATATTGCTAACTGGTAACTTGTTTGCTAGCATCTCTTTAAATTTTTTTTGCAGCAGTCCTTTAAAGTACAGAATGCTTATTTTTTCAGCTTTCTGGCCAGAGTTGAGACAGAGAAGTGAAATGACTTTCCCAGGGTCACGGGAAGATCTTATGTCAGTGTTGGAATGATATCTGTGAAAGATACTTATCCCAGCTTCTCTCTTAGCTTAGTTATTTTTGTAACAATTGCATATGCTATAAACACGATCACTGTGGATACATCTGTGTTATTGCTTATAGGGCACCAGGAAATCAAGCTAGCAATGATTTACCCATTTGATCAATTTCTGAAGTTTCTTGAGGTTAAAACTAAGTGTCATAACTTCATAAACCAAAAAGAGACAAAATGAGGGTCATGGATATTTCTAGAACTGTATTTCTGTGCTAATTTTCACTAATATTAATTTGAACTATGAAATATACCTTTTAAATGTTTCACTTCATTGTTTTTCTTGAGTAAACAAAGCATTCCAAAGTAAACAAGTTAGGTTGTTAGTTTTGGTTTGTGGTTCCCAGGGTCCTTTCCTTGGCACTCCATGCCTCCCCTGAAGGTATGGTGAGTGACTGGGGGCAGCTGGAGAACAGCTCTGCCAGCATCTCCCCTGTGCACGTACAAGCACAGCCTACCCTGGAGGAGAGAGGGGTGCTGGGCTTTCTCCCCTTCTCTGGCAGAGAGGCCTCTTCACGGGCAGGGCACTCAGGGGCTGCTCTGTGCTCAGGCAGAGCCCATGTTCAAACCCTGGATGTGTTGTATCATCGCCTGCCCTGAATAGGGACCCTGCTTTGAGTCCCCCCTTGTCTCCCATCTGCACTACCTGAGAGCAGATGAGGCTTGGCCACAGCATGTCACATTCAGTGTGTGTCAGCCCACGAGATGGTTGTTCCCTAAAGCAATTAAAATCTGCACGGAGAGGGGCAATTTCCTGCTGCTTCCTCATTGGAAAACAAGTACAGTAGATCACTAACTGATTGTATGGCTCCCTGCAGCTATGAAGAGAAGGAAAAAGATCATCTTCTAACATAGTTTGAAAAAGGAAACTGGTGTTGATTTCTCTGTTTGGATCACCAAGTCTTAAGTGTTTTTGGTTGAGAAGTTATTAGTTATTTTCCCTTTTTGGTTTTGGGCAGAAGCTGTAATGTTTGTGTTAGAGGCTGTTCAAAATACTCAGATTTAAAACAATCTTTATTAAAAAAACCTGAAACACTGAAACCACTTACTTTGTAAACATACAGGAATAAATGATCCTATAGTTTATTTTCAAATATTATAAAAATAATTACAAGTATTGGACTTTTTCCCAGCATATACAAGCTTCCATTTCATTAAGTCTCTCTAGGCTCTTGTCCATTTTTTTTCCTAAACCACACTTGATTTTTCTCTGACAGCAGATGGCCTAACCATTCCTGAAAATCCCATGGGATTATGAAACATATTTGGAGAATTCTGTTTAGCCTAATACTTGAATTTTTCTGATGCCCTAGTAGTAGGACAGCTTTTTAGCCCCATGGTCAAACTGAAGGCAAAAGTTCTTTCAAATCTCCCAAGATACGCTGATAAAATGTTTAACGTTTGTACAGACATTGCACACTGGGTTTAACACCCTTTTCAGGAGTATTGCTTGTCCTACTGTCGGTGGCAAACTAGTCCCAATTTGGCATTCTTCTCTAGGAAGAGAATGATATGACACAGGCAGGGATTTAATGTTGCTTTGGGCATTGCCAGTGGGTGACAAATGTGTACCCTGGCTATTCACAGGGGATACGTGATAAGAGCATGGGTAAAAAACTCTCTACTTGAATGTTTAAGTAGAGACTAAGAATTTAGTGATGACTGACAACAGAATTGTTTGCTTTTCCCAGCAGTGGTCACTGTCTTGGTCTTGCTGTACATATTTTAAATATCTACTTAAGTGTATTTTAAAATACTGGTTTTGACATTTCTCATGAGGGAGGAAAAAAAGAAGAGGGAGGCTTCACCGAGCCGAGCCATGCTCAGAATAATGGCGGCGAAGAAGTATGGGAGAAATAACAAGTAACAACCTTATGTTTCACTGTGCCATTCTTTATATCCAGCCCCTGCTCTTAATCCCAGCTTGATGCATCTGATTTGCTTGGCACCTTTCCTTTGCCTCGGAGGCCAAACAAGAGCTACCTGCACAGATGACACCAGGGTTGTTTCTTGGCCAATTGGCAGAGGACCACCGTGATGGAGCAGCTGACTGCATCCTCTGGTCTCCCACCCCCTCTCCCTAGACTAAATATGTCATTTTTTCTTTACACCTGCTGCCTCTGCCAAATTTAATGACCATGTTTGTGTTGGCAGCTTTACTTGTTTGAAAAAAACCCATCCATTTTGTGTGGCACTGAAGAGCCATGGATTTATATATCCTTCCTGTTTCTGAATTTGTTTTGCTCTAAAATGGAATACCTGAGCTTTACCCTTCTGAGATTTGTGTTGTCATCTTAAAGGTCATACTCAGTTTATACACAGTGAAGTCAAGGTACCTTTCCCTTTTTGAAGGTATCCCCAAGCTTCAGGAGGCAGCGGTTCTTCACCTGCAGGTCTGTAGGTTTACAGCAGCGTGTTGTCTCACTAGAGCAACTGAACTGAGGGAGAGGACTGTGGTGCTGCTCCTTAGAATCCCCAGCACTAGTCATGTTTTGAGACCCTTTGCTATTTGGTGTCAAATTGTTTAAAAAAACTCAACTCAAGCTTCTGTTCATTTTTTTTTTAAGTTATCCAGGCTTTAGGTGAACATCTTAAATTAAGACAACAAGTTATTGCCACTGCTACAGTCTACTTCAAGAGATTCTATGCCAGGTAGGACTGTTTACTATGATGGTACAAGAATAAAACATTTGCTAGGCACATTTTGGTAGCCCTTTAAAAATGCAGTTCTGTATTAAAAACAGTGCCACTTTTGTTTTCTGGATGGTGTAAAGCTTTTATGCCTTAATAAAGTTAACTTAAGCTTTGCTTTTTCAAAAGGAAGTGTGGTGCTCTTAATAGATTAATCGTTCTACATGTATGAAACAACATATTATAATTTTGTTGTAACATTTCAGATATTCCCTAAAAAGTATAGATCCAGTATTAATGGCTCCTACGTGTGTGTTTTTGGCATCCAAAGTAGAGGTATGAAGTATTACAATTTTTTAATGTAAAATTATGTGATGTATGAGAGAAAGAAAACGTTTAGGACTTTTAAATTTTTTGTCTTTCTTCATGCTTTGGGGGTTGAAACCTTCTCTTTTTTGCATAGATTTCTATAGCATTTAAGAAAAGGAGACAGAGAAGGCCTTCAAAATTTGTCTCACTTACTAACCTTGAAGTGCCTCTGAAAATTGAAAAAACATTTTAAAAGGCTGTTTCACTGTGACACAGTGTTTACATATTTACATACACTATATCTTAAATTGTGCACTGTCTCCTTTCTGGTGTGTTTTTCCTTATTTATGTTTACTCAAACTTTAAAACATAATTGGAATTTTTTTCCTAATTGTCTTGTTCTATTTCATATAGCAAGGGATCCTCAGAGTTTACCACACTTTCATTACTTGAATTAAAAGTATGTTGTAGCTCATGTGCTATCCTTGAGAAATTATCATAAGGAAGTGACCCATTAGGGATAGTGGTGAGAGGGCTCCATGCCTCCACCATTGGAACTCCACTTCAAATGTGGCCAAGAATTAGCATCAGCTGGGTGCTGCTGTTAGTCCTTTGTTATGCAGCAAGTTTTACAGCTGTTTGAGAAGTCTGTGTAATGGAAAAAAAGTCAAATTGGACAATTTGTGATAAGTCAGCACTAAGGAATTTTACAGAAGGAACCCAAATACTTAAGGGATGGTAGAAACAGTCCTACTAAACCAGTGTTGACGTGTGATACTGTTGTCTGTACAAGTACTGTGACACTTTTCAGTGTTGGGAAGACATGAAGGAAAAGAGAGTGAGTGTTGGAGAGAGTGCTTTTTTATCAACCTGTTAAATAAGCCTTTAAGAGGGCATAGACATAGAGTGTAGAGACATAGATGTACCTTAAATTAGAAGTCTGTGTAGCCTTCCTTACGCTAAAGCTTCTGCAGCTTTAGAGGGCAGCTGTAGCACTGTTGATTCAGCTATGGACTTACCTGAAAGAACACTGTATGCAGAAAATTTTCAGATTGCTGACTGTCTCAGCACAGGAGTTAAGACTTCATGAAAACATAACTAAAAAAGGTAGTTAATGGCAGGTTTCTAAAGACAGTTTTCTCTCCAAATGGGATAAGGAAAAAAATACCTTCTTGAAGCCCTCTTGTCTATTTTATATAAAGAATGTTAGCCAGCTGAGCTTTTGTGGCTTTAGTACCTTTCATAAATCTTTACTGTTCCTTACAAACGACCAAGAAACTAATCAATGAAATAACTTAGGTAAAGAGTTTAACCCTGTTCACCTTAAGGAAAAAAAAAGGGGTGGGGGAAAAAAACAAATACTACAATACTTCGAAAAGAAGCCCAGTTTAGTAAGAAGCCATTTTAATTTGATAACAGTGTGAGTGTATGGTGTTTCAGGTGGTTCACCTCATTTACCATTCTTTTTCTTCAGGAATTTGGTGTTGTTTCAAATACAAGGTTGATTTCTGCTGCTACTTCTGTATGTAAGTATCAGTGATTTTCTTTACACTCTAGTTAGGTATTTCTAGAGGGAGATGAGTTGGTTTCTTGTCGGAACCCACGACANGGGCAGACCTACGCTACTTTCTCCTGCGAGATGCACCTGCGGTGCGGGACATCGCAGCTATGGATAACATTAGAATAAACAACCTTTACATGCCAGCTTTGTGACCTCTGACTGAGTTATGGGCAAACGCGCTGAAACCTACCTCGCTCGTGTGCCAAGGCCGACTGAGGCCGGGCACCGACAGTTTCTTTGCTTGTTTTTAAAAGGTAGCTTTTTATCAAATCATGGAGGACTATAAGAGCTAGTTAAAACCACTTAGAATAAATAGCTTCTGTTTTCAAATACAGAGACAGAAAGGTCCTTCCTGTATTAGTTTTGGTTGGTTATAGTTGGAACTTATGCCAGGCATAAGTGAAAACAAAGTAATAAAATAAAACCATTGACATTTGTAAACAACCTCAAGTAGTAAATTGATTTCTGAATTACTCAGAGATAGAATTTGAAATTTACGGCTCTGTCTGTTTAGTAAAAGGTATGGCTCTATGTTTGAAGAATTTTTCGTAGGCTGTATACCTTGAAATTTTTTTTAATCCTTTCCCTCCCATCATAAAATTAGTCTTTGTACATGATATTTATTTCTAAAAATACATTTTATAACCTATTGTTCACAATAAATTCAGTAAAATTACACTGTAGTTACTTAATTCTCTATCTTTCCCACTCGCCTTGTATTTCCCAGTTCATGTAACTTACATCTCATCCATCAAAGTCTTGAAGTGATGTCTTCCTTAGCTGATTGCTATTATCTGACCCAGAAGGTCCAGCTGCTCTCAATGGGCAATTCCTGGCTGTGCTCTTCCAAATGTAGGTCAGCGCTTTCAAAATCCCCTGTAGCCGTTGATGGGACAGGTGACTGGCTGCATCTGTAGCCTCCACATGCAGGGAGTGTATCAGTCCATGGGGCTGGCCCTGTGACAGTTCTGCCACCAGGAGCTGAAACACATCTTCAGTGCCAGCATGACCAAGACCAGTACTGGATTTAGCGCTGAGAGTTGCTATTTTTACATCAGAAGCATCATTGTGTGGAAGTTTTGATGCATCAGTGAGGAAGTTAGATGGATTTTGGTAAATATTTGGCAGGTGATTTTACTTGGACATCTAGTTCTTAGCTATGCCGTTTTTCAAAATCCCAGTTTCAGGATCCAATAGAAAATTTTCCCCACAGCTTTTCCTTCAGACCTAGAAGTCCTGTCAGCTCTGATAAGTACTGTGCATTTCATGGAAGTGGGGGTAAAATGCAACAGGCTTTCTCCAAGCATTTATTCGTTTATTCTACCTGGTTTTCCTTCACCAGAGTTGCTTCTGTACCATGCAGCAGTTTTTGGGAGCTCTTAATACAAAAGGCAAGAAAAGATGAGGCAAGACAAGTAAAAGCAAAAGCAAACTAACAAAAGGGGTGATGTAATAGTGGCTGGTTTAAGAGGTTTGCTTACTTTTAGCTAGCTAGAAACATGAAGTTAATAACACTTGCTTCCATTGTAAGGAAGATAATCTCAGACTGGTTTTCAACAACCTCTTCAAAAGGTTTTTGCTCTGTTTAGACATCTCACTAAAAGGACAGCTCCATATAGTGGTTGTGTCTGCAGCTTGCTTTGTGGGATTTTTCTCAAATTTTTTTTACCATGTACCTCTTCAGTTTGCAAACCTCTTGAGAAATCCTTTTATTAATTCTTCTCTTTCTTGAAATAATTAAAATTTCCATCCAGTAGCCCAGTCTTGGTATCCTACAGCAAATTTCCTAGCAAAGCCCACCATAGGTCTAAATGCTGAATTCTTTGGTCCACAGGACTGATGCTGTCTTTTCTTCAAAGTGAATGTCATACTGATTTTCTGGAAGTAGTATCAATACTATCATTTAATAATATACTGTCTGTCATAATACAAGGAGTATTGTCCACTTCCAGGATGTTAAATGTTACCTGTTTTCCTTGGAGGACAAGTACTTAAAATAGATTTTTAAATGTTTCACTTGTACAAATCTCAAATCCATATCTTCAAGTGTTCTTGTTTTCCTTTGTTCAGCATTCTAACATGAAATCACTCTTACTTTGCCCATTAATATGCTTCTTACCAGTGCACGAACTGTACTCGTTTTCCTTGTAAAATACATGAAGAATAATTAGATATCTCAATTGGAGATCATTATTACATGGTGGACCTGCAAGAAGTCTGGCTGAGCTCCCTCACCCTGCCCTTGGGCTTGCTTTTTTAAGACTTCATTAGTTCTTTTAAAATATTGCATGTTGAAAGATTAAATCTATGTAAAAAATCCCATTTGAAAATTCCATTTGGATTTAGTGTTGGAACTGGGATCCTGAACGTCAGTAGCTGGATAGCTCTGTGAATGATGACTTGAGGAAAGTTAGGTGTCTCTGAGCTTGTTGGTGGTTAACCAGAAGATTTAATAGTGTCCAAAGTGGCAGTCATATGTCTGGCTGAGTATCTGTGCAAATCTGTGTTTCAGGTGTATTTCTCTTTCCCTTTCAGGATCTTAAATCTTGTAACTTATCTCTTCTCTTTGAAATACAGACCTTTTGTACTGGAAGCAGTTTTGGTGCCAAATAGATTTGAAGGGCTATATACAGATGAATGAATAGAAAGGGAAAGAAGTAAAAGTATTAATTACATTATTTTTAACATATTTTTTTCTGTTTACTGTAGTGAAAACTAGGTTTTCATATGCCTTTCCAAAGGAGTTTCCTTATAGGATGAATCATGTAAGTATGCTATTGGTTGTTCATTGTTAGTTTTGCATAGAATATTGGGAAAGTTACTTTTAAAAGTAAAAATCTTACATAACCTCCTTTCCTTAAATTGTTAACAGAAAAGACAAGTGATGTGATAAGGTGACTGAAATGGTAGTTTTTCTACAGCATGATGATAAAAGAGATTTAGGGGTTTTTTTGGATATTCTTGGTTACAAATATGTTGCTCCAGGGAAAGTAAATGGCCTTTGCACCTGGAATGCTTCCAAGCTTGCACACATGAGCAGTTGGCTTTCAGAAAGCAGTTTTATTTTTGCCTGTAAAATTTAATGGCTCTGGAAAAATAGTTTTTATTTACTACTTAAAATTTCAATTTACCAGTGGTTTTCAAGGTATTCTCAGTCACAATGCCGTGAAGTTTTGTAGTTTTTCTTCAAACCAATTTTGACTTGTGCAGTAGAATTTTGAAAGTTAAATATCTAGTTAGTTTTAGATTGGCTGTAACAAATACTACTTTTTTGTTGATTTGCTTTTCACCCAATCTAGAAAGCCAAATGATACATCAGAATATAAAATACCCAAGACCTTACGATAGAACTGCCCTGCTATTTTACAGAAAAAGGCAAATGGAAATACATTTTGGAGTACTGCTTTTGTATAGCCAAAGCAGTCCAGTCTTTTCCTTGATGTCACTAATACATCACCACCTCTATTGAGAGTAAGGGCTGATTTAATTGATGCAGTTGGACAGAATATTTCATATGAAATTAAACCTGAAAATGCTTTGAAGGCTATTTGGCATGTTAGTAGCCTGATGAAGAAGCTCTAATTCTACAAAAGAACTTCTCTATTGCTGTGAAGTTTTTATGCACTGGGAACAATTTGCTGCTACCAGGTGTTGAAACAAACCAGACAAGTGCTGCCAGTGAAGCAGTCTTTCATAGCAAACTTGATGCAAAATATTTAAATTAATTGTTATTATGACTGGAGTTAAATTATAACGGTGATAAGACAATAGCCAATAATAGTTTTATTTTTGTTTAGTTTTGTAGTTTCAGATAGAATACATTTAGGACTGTTGGAAATAGTTGTTGAGAATTCCTGTGCATTTGTGATGTTAAACTGTGTGTCAGTTAAATCTTTCTGCTGCCTTAAACATGCTGATTATTAACTGTGATTTTGCTTCTTTACAGATACTAGAATGTGAATTCTATCTCTTAGAATTAATGGTAGGTTGGGTTTTTTGGTGGAACTGCTTCTGTTTTTGGGAGAGAGGTAACTACCTAAGCCCTGATGCAGAGACTGGGATGTCTGTCCTTTTATCCCTAGATGGAACAGCCAGTCATGAGCATAAAGAGTTGTATTCTTTCTATGCCCTTTTCTTCTCACCTGGAAGAATCTGGGGCTACACATATATGTTCTAGCAGAAGGTGTAGGTACTATCCTATTCAGGCTAGTCTATAACAAGCTAATAATTAGAGTAATCTTCTAGGAAGTGAGATGTGGGTTTGAATCCTTGGAGGAAGAAACTGGATTCAGGCCTCCCATTTTCTGAGATGGTGCTGTAACTATTAGGCTATTGGATGAAAGGAGCACAGTGGGACATTTTCTTCCAGAGTCTTTCAAAGAAAGGAGCCATACCTGCTTTTTGTAAGAGTAGCTATCCCATTGCTGTGTTTGCTCAGGTAGCTGAAAGGATGCAACCCAGGCTTCTTAGGGGGCTTGGGTAAAGTGGTGCCTCATTTCTGCACATGGCTTGGACTTGGATGGGTTAAGCACTGAACTCTAGTACTGCTCTACTAGAGTAGTTCTGCTCAGGTGCAGAGAAAAGGAGAGATAAGCCAGGGAGCAGCTTAGTGAGTTAGACAGCAGATGAGAGAATATATTTTGGGAACTGAACACAGAGGAGGTCAGATCAAAGTTTTTGTTTGTGTCTATAAGTCATTTCAATACAGTTTTTAGATTCCTATTTAGATTTAGTCCTTGATACCTCTGCTATACATGACAGTAACTGTTGAGTTTTGTATACAGGAGTTTTAGCACAAGCAACTGCATTTGCAAGAAGTTATGTTTTAGGGATTCACTTATTTTTCCAGTGTGCTATGCAATATATAGTGTGTGCAGTAACAGTGTTTCATGTAAGTGTTCAGCACATGTAAATAATGTGGCTTTTCCCTATAGTATCCATACAGTTGGCTGCTTTCAGCAAGAGGATTATTCCTTCTTGTTTACCTGGACCTGAAACAAGGGGATTTGAGAGCAGTGGAATTTTTCTTTTCTTTCTTTCCAAACCAGCGTCAATTATTTTGGCATGCTTTCCATGTATGGTATTTAGTAACAGATTGTTTTCTGGCAGCATTTTGTATTTCCAAGTGGGAATTATGGGTTTGTAAGCAAATGAGGTTTCAGTGTGCTGCAGATGTGGCTCTCTGTGTCTCTTAGGGTTGGGACATTGACAGACTGGCAGGGCAGCCGTGCCATGTAATGGTATTCTAGAGAGAGCACTGCCCTCATTAGAGCAGGACTAGGTGTCAGAATGCTACTTAAAAAAATAATCAGTAATTGACTTGTAAACCAAATGTTTTAATATGAACTGACAACATGCTCTGCATTGTAATCTAACTTCTATCCCACTGACATTTTTCCTAGGACTGCTGTTTGATAGTATATCATCCTTATAGACCTTTGCTCCAGTATGTGCAAGATATGGGCCAAGAAGACATGCTGCTACCTCTCGCATGGTAATGAAGACAATGGAAATAGTTCCTCCTTTCATCAAGAAAGCAAGTGTTTAACAGTTATGCTTCAAAGGTGGTTAAGCTTTTGCTGAACCAAGCAGGCTTAGCCATATTTGAATACAAAGGGTGCCCTAGTTAACCTGTGCAGGTATATGTCCCTGACTTAGCTTATTCTGTCTTTAACTCTGTAATGATTTTACTTTGCAGTGGTCTAATTTTTATTTTTTAGACTAGCTCTAATAGCACAGTTTTAACATTACTGAATGGTGACTATGAGTAGAGAAAATTTCTTTCTGTCAACGTTGTCTTTCTGTTGTAGCTTGTCATAGGAAGTAGAAACAATATGTAGGGTTTTCTAGCTGTGTTAGCAGAACTCGTATTCTTGAACTGTTTCAAATGCAGAAAGACAGTAGAAGTACTACTTTTATGCATGCCCTTACTTATTTGTGAAACAGGTATTATTTTATGGTATACATCAACATCTGCTGCAGAAAGACATTTATGGTACTAAAAGAGTGTTTCCAAATAAACTTCTGCTGTGACTACAAGAAAAAAAAAAGGCTTTAAGAGATTTTTACAAGGGAAAAGATCTCTTTCCTTGATGTTTTGCCCTGCAGCCTCTTTGCTTTGACCATCTGGAAAACTGACAAAATATTTGCAAATGGACAGCAGTTTTTAAAGTAATATAGTCTAAAGGTGAATAGGAAGATACTTACAACTTCTTTTTTGCACAGGAGGATAGTGAATGACACATATAGAACTGATCTTTGTCTGCTGTACCCTCCTTTGTGCCAAGCTCTAGGTAAGTAACAAGTAATGTCTCCTGTCATGTTTAACTGGTTATATTCTGTGCGCTGTCCCATCACAAGTATTCCTCAGAGTGCCCTCATAAGGTGCTTCAGGTTGTGTTTCATACAGCACTGACACTGTAGCCTTGCAACTTAAAAAGTCTTAAAGAAAAGTCAGATAATTAATCCCAAGTTTTCTCTGTTGAACTGTATAGGGTTTATAAAAAATTTAATGTTTCTAACTGTATCAGGAGTGTATCTTTGTTCAATATCCATGTCACCTTATCTTTGCAGCTTGCCTACACGTGGCCTGTGTTGTCCAGCAGAAGGATGCAAGGCAATGGTTTGCTGAGCTGTCTGTTGATATGGAAAAGGTACACTGTTTTTATTCCCACCATTTGTTATGGACTGACCAGAAATGGTAGTCACAGTTGTCTTACACATCTTCAATACTGATTTGAGCTTAATTCAGAGATCTTGTTAGATGCTGTTGCAGTTAGGCAGATCTCTTTGGAAGGTAGACAATGTCGGGTTATGTGGTTATCACCCTGCTCTGAAGGTCAAGACAAAATCATTGCATAACAGAAGAGCATTGCTGGTGTTGCCATTTTCCAGACAGTATCTTTTACATTGTTTGTCAGAAAAAGACTTCCCAGTGTCTTTCCATCATACAGGATTGCCAGCCTGAGTCTGATTTTTAAGTGCAAGTGCATCTGATTTTCTGATTCACCTTTCGGCATCTTGCCAACATACCATACTTATTTTCTCCCTTGTATATGTGCAGAGTGTAGCATAGTGTAGAACATCTTTGACACTTTCAGAATGTCCAGCACCGTGACTTCAATCCGTGCTAAACAGGGAGACACCAAGATCATCCACTTGAGTTCCCTGCTAATGCAAATTCCATGTCAAATAATCCCCGTCATTAATTTATTAAGTTTCAGGGTACAGTTGTCCTTACACTAACAATGTTCTTCATCTTCACTAGTTTCTTTTACTTTTTAGGTTGGCTTCTTTAACCTTTGTTTAGCTCCAGCAAGCAAATCAAAGTAGTACTCATACTCCTTATCACACTGTTTCACTTAGCACGTATTGTTTTCAGTCTTTTTTTGAAACTGAGTGTCTGGAATTAAATAGCCTGTTATGGATGAGATGTACCATTCCCCTTTGTGCCCTTGCTATTGCCCTTTATCCCACTGATGTTATGGCATTGTATTCCAGGATTTGTCTTGAAATTTAAACACAATGTGGATGCTATGCTGCACTGAGAGCTCTGTGAATTATGCTGTCATGCACTTAAAGGCAGGGTGATAATAAACTGGCAGCAAAGGAGAACCAACCTATATTTAATAGAGAAAATTACCATAAGCTTGATACTGAACATATTTGAGTGTTTACATGTATTGGTTCTCATGTCAGTGATAAAGTTTAAGCTTGATTTTTTCACGTGAATGCCATAGACTTCTTCACCAACTATGACTTTTGTTTCAAGGACGTATATTGCTGTATCACTTAATCAAAGTTCATGTAGTAAAAAGAAGAAAGAAGTCTACTTTATTAATTTAGAGAATGATGAAACATATTATGAATGAAGCATTCTCCAGCTTTTGTATAGAATATTGCCCTTGAAATTTAATAGGAAATTAAGGTAGATAAAAAGTGTCCAAACTGGAATGCTTACACTTCCAGAAGCAGAATATGAAGTGTCAACAATTCTTATTAAGCATATAAGGAGTATTTCAAAACTCTTGGCTGTTTCTTGGAAGGAAAGAATTCAGATTAATGTTTTGTGGTTTTGGGCTTTTGTTTTCCCACACTGTGTCCCTAATACATATAGAACATTGGTAATCATCAATTACTGTATTGATAATCCATGGTCATATAGCTGAAGTCATGCTGCCCGGTGTCTGTAGTTTCCCAGAAGCTTAGTTATAAGCTGTGACAGTAGTTGCAAATAAATAAATAAATAAATAGGTATTTAGTTTGCAGAGGAAGAGAAGCAGTAAATACAGTTGAATGGGAAAGTATTCTGTTCAGGCTTCGATTCACAATTAAATCAAAAAACTAATTAAATGCTTTATTGTGACCAGATTAAGTGTGAGACAGTTCTGTTTATAATATGAAAATTGTGTTGTTTAGTTTCAGTTTGGGGCCTGTTTAGTTAATTACACACTTAAATTGTCTATGACAAAGGTAAAATCACTATTGTGCCTGACCTTAGGCTCTCTTTTCTTTCTAATACAGATTTTAGAAATAATCAGGGTTATTCTGAAGCTGTATGAGCAGTGGAAGAACTTTGATGAGAGGAAAGAGATGGCTACTATTCTTAGTAAAATGCCTAAACCAAAACCACCTCCAAACAGGTACAGTACTTCCTTATTACATCCTTCATATGGAAAAACTAGACTACTATCTTAAGACTGTGCAAGTGTTTAATTCAAGGTATAGTGTATGTTTCTACAGTGCAGATGTTTCTGATACAAAACCAGCCCGATTGTTGAGGAGCAAGTGGGAAGCATAACATTCATTGTCTTCTGGAGAGTGTTAATGTGATTAGAGTGTGATCAATACAGCTCAGCAAATGTAAGGAACCCCAATGGGAGGCTCCTTGGCTGGGCCAGATTCAATGGAACTGGGCCTGCTTGATGCCGTATTTAATTACTGTGATTAAATATCACTGTTGGGAATCTGCACATGCAAATTCCTGTGCACATGCTCATGTAATGTGAACTTTGCAATTCAGAAGTAGATTCAGCAGGCAGCTTCATGGGCATATATTAAAATTATTATTCACATAAGTATGGTGAAGTTATTTATGCATGCTGAGAATAATCTTTGCATTTTTTTATGAAACTGAGCAGAATATTTTGACCTATTTGTGTATAGGTTGAAGTATTTTCTTTCAAAAGGTTTTTATTACTTTCAGAATACTGTATTTTTTAATTTAAAAAAATATAAAAATGTAATATAATGCTGCTTATTGAAGAGACATGTTTTTGTTTTCTTCAACAGTGAAGGAGAACAGGGTCCAAATGGTAGCCAGAACTCTAGTTATAGCCAATCTTAAGGCATTCCAAAGAATTTCTTTATGGACCACTTTGACTCAAGACATCCTGGGATATTTCCTGTGTTCATGAAATGGACAGAAGGTTTCAGTAACATCTTTGACAAAGAACTCGAAGAATAAATAGCTTGTTTGTGTCAAGCATTTTGAAAGCTTTTTCTCTAAAACGACATCATTTTCTCTGACGCTGGAGCAAATGTGCTAAGATTTTTCAGTGTAAGGAATCAAACTGTAAACCAAGCTACAAAAGAGTAACATTTTTCACTCAAAACAAATAGTTCATTATTGGTTTTACTTGCATTGAAGTGAACTATTTTTAGAGTGACAGTAACCCGAGGCCTAAGCGTAACTGTATTAATGACTTGTGTTGTCTTCATTTTGTTTGTGACTGAAGGAAGATAGTGCACTGTATGTTGAATCTATCCATTACCTTCAGTTTTGTTGATTTAAAAAAAATAAATACAGATTCTGCAACAAGTAACACACAGTCCTTCAGAAACAAATACCTAGAAGAGCCTGTGAAGAATATTGTTACGGTTAATGAAAGCTGCAGGAAAGAAAGTCAGTTTCTATTTTTGGATTTTAAAAAGCTGTATTCCTCAGTAGATCTACTTGGTTGTTTCTGCCATGATACATAATAGTAGCCCAGCTTACCAGAGAAGTGCAATATGTATAGTGATTCTGCAGTTTTCTGAAACATTTCAAGTGTTCAGAATTAAGAAAACCCAAAATACTAGGATTTTTTTTTTTTCAAATAAATGTACTGTATGGTACAATCGAAATATTTCACAATCAAGTACAAATCTGGATATTATTGCTATTTTTTATGGTGGATTTTTTTGTAGAAAAGATATACACTGTTAGTCTGCCTTCACTGTTAGTGTGAATTTGTGTGGTTCATTAGAGAGTTTATTTAAGAGGATCAAGTGTTTGGTAAGCTTCATACTGGCTAATTTTAATTGGGATGTTAGGAGCAACTCTAGAATAACTGAAATGGGATTCCTTGGTTAACTTTGTGCTGGAGAAAACGAGATTCCTTCAAACAGAAGGCCATATCCTGCGTTCCTTACTCAGGCAGATATCCCACTGAAGACAGGAATTGGCCTAAATTGATTTCTTGATTTTTTAGATAACTTTGTTTCTAATTAAGTTCTGTACAACTTTATTTTTAATGATAATGCCAACTTGCCCAAGTATAAAAGTTGAATGATAAAGTTCAGTAACATTGTTCTCTTTTTTTTTTTTTTTTTAATTTCCTGAAACAACACATTTCACTGCTCCGAAATACTGGAGGGAGATTCTTGAAAACATGTGCTCTGTGATGCGTCCTGGTTCAAAAAACTGGCCCCTTAAAAAAAACCCCACCTGTTTTTGCAACTACCTGTCTTTGTAATTGGCTGGTCATTCAGTGAAATATAACTGAAGTGTTTTTCTATGTAGCCCGTTAGGCTACTAGCATTTATTTCTGTTCAGGTTATTTCCATAAACCATTAGGTGAACTAGCCCCAAACACTTTGGTGAGGTGGGAAACATACACATTTTGGTCTTTGCTACTTGGTTGCCATTTGATCCATACCTTTTATAGACAGTTGATTGATGAAGTGGAATTTGGCTGTTTTGCTTTCATTTCTTGAAGTCTAAAATGTGCTATTTGTAATGTGGACTTGGGGAATAGAAATAAATCAAAGCGACTTGACCTCTGTTGTGTGGAGTTCTTAAACAGGAGCTATTCTTTAGGTAAGCATCAGTCTTTTCACATAGACCACATTATCTGCCAAGAAAGTTCCTGTTTTGGAATTGGGGAATTAATGAAAAATTTTGGCTAGAGTGATTAAATTTTTTCTTGCTGCTCAAGAAAAGCTCAAGTAAATTTTTTCAAGCTGCTCACACCTAAATAATCACAATGGGACCTAAACCTCAGAGCTAAAATATCAGGCACTTCTTGATGGTACCTGGAAGTTTCTTAATAGTTTTCTCTATTGGAAAGGTGAGGCTAATTTTATCAGCTCTGATTCCAGTAAAAAGAGTGAAAGGCAATAAAGTGCAGTCAAAAGAGCTGGATTCAATGAAGACAGTTTTAAAAAGATGTAATTTTGAACAACAGGAAGTGGAACTTAATGTGAATTCAACAGTCTTGCTACTAAGCAGACAGAAAAAAAAAATCACCTTTCTTGTGCTCCATTTCAAAGGAGAGGTGCGTAAAAATGCGGTATCCCATTGAAAGAGAGGTAGCTGAAAGTCTTCACAGATTATATGGCGACAGGTGACTCTGAAGTGTCAAAGCAAACACAAGCCATCTATGACAAAAAGACTTAAGGAAAAATCCCAAAGGAAACGAACTGGATCAGACAAGTTACTTAACTCAAACCCGTAATTGGAAAAGCAAATTAGAAACAATCATCTAACTTGACAAGCTACAAATAGTTTGAGAAACATCTTGCAAAAAATGACCATGAGTAATAAAAAAGGAAAATAAAAAAGGTATATAGTAGTTTTCCAATTATGAAAAAAAACAACCCACAACTCTTCAGAAAAGACAGCAGGGGTCTACAAGAATCATGGGTGGTGTGAAGACTTACCAGGTGACAACTGTTCCCTTCTGACAGAAGAAGCTGGAGCAGCTGATGAAAAGAGTACATGGCAAGCTGGGAAGCAACAAAAGGAAAGATTTCTCACCACTGCTGTGTCTGTTGGGAGTTTCTGTTGAAAATTTGAAAATACCCGAATATACTAAGACATGCAAAGCCTGAAGCACTCTGAGTTGTAAGTGAGAGTAACCTGGAGATTGTATCACTACATATTAATCCTGTTTTATGCTCTTCCTCAGATGTTTATTACTAGTTGCTGCCAAACAGAAAATAATGGGCTAGCTAGATCTTGGTGTGACACAGAATAACTTGTTTATTTTTTGTGGTTATGTAGTTTTAGGTGTCCCCAACAAACATTAATGTAGCTACAAAGGAAGCACTGGCTGCTCACAACTAAGTCCTGACTGTTTAGTTGATTAGATTTCCTTGCTTTGTTTGTATGCTGAAGTTTGGTGGCTTGATCAATACAGCCAAGCATGACTTACACATTTAGCTAAATATTTTCAGTGGTTCTGAAATCCTCTGTACAGTCTGACCTTAATGACTTCCAAAAGTCACTGTTAGTCCTGGTGAGGCCTGGCACAACACAGCCAACAGTGTGTTTCTGTTGTTCCCTTGACCACATGCCTGCAGCATTGTGAAACTGACAGTCTAGGTCATGTTAAATAGGCAAAATTAATAGATCACAGGATTTGGCTAATTCCAAGGAAACTGTTGGCATCCATTACTCCTCCCAATCCAGTCTGAAAAAGAGCTTTTGAGAGTAAGATAGCAAGAACTGCAGAGTAATTGACCTCAGCAAGGTAATACTTACGCTCATCCTGGAATTTTAATTTCATCTTGCTCCCATTAGTTCATCAGTTAAACTAAACCAGTACTTTGGAAGTTAGTCTAAATTTTAAAAGTTGGGGGTTTTTTAATTGATTGGAAATAAAGTATAGCAATAAGATCACTAAAAAGTCAATGATGCTCTGAAGAAAAAAGCGCTCATTACTCTCTGTTGCGACTGCTGCACCAAAGGGTCTCTACTTATCAGCAAAGATGAGAGCACAGAAACCCCTTTAAGAGACACCCTCAGGGAAGCACAGCAAACACAGCTGGCTGTGCCACCTACAGGGGTTCTCCTCTATAAACCAATGACTGAAGAGAAATAAAATTCTAGTAATATTTGTTACTTTTGCTTCTTAGTTCTCTAAACTTGAGAGGGTGTATTTTTTAGGGCCTCTTCTAACCATGCAGATTGCAGTGCCAGAATGGAAGAGCTGTAGGATAAGCACAAATTGCTTGCAATATCAGAAATTTCATTCATTCATTTTTTTCCAGACATCCTACACAGTCCTGAACAGTTCTGTGCTAGGACTTTAGCTTTCTAGAGGTCAAAGCAATTCACCTTTGCAAGTTTCCCTGAGCTGCTACAGCATTAAATAAACTTAAAAAAACTCCCAAACTTAAAGTTATGACTATGCAAATTTTTTGTGAGGACGGGTTGCTAAGTTTTTTAAAGTTAAGACTTGAAAATTACTGTGCATAAAAGAAGGAAGGGAGTTTAGTTACTTCCTTGGACACCTCCAATTTTCCAGCCTAAAATGATTATATCTCTTGAAATAGTAACTTCAACTATAGGCACATTCTCACTTGATACAGAGTTGCTGAGAGAACAGAAGTTGTTGACTGCATTTTATAGCATTCTGGGCTCAGAAGCAGATGTGCATGTAAGAGTGGGTATACTTTTAAAATAAGGACTCATACAGCATTTTCAACAGTGAGTATTTTAGCATCAGGACAGTTTCCTTATGTATTTTCGGGCCAGTAGTTATGTTTTGGCCTTACAATCACATATTACAAACGTAAAAATTTGTACTCTACTTGTATTCTTTGATGATACAGCAACTATTTTAAAACTTCATCAACATGTGAAGTATAATAAATCTGTGCTTAGGGCAGTCACCCTAATTCCATTAGAATATCTGCAGTTTGACTATTCTAAACAAAGTATCTGACACAGGTATTTTAGAAATAATAATTTTATTTGTCCTATCATCATTAGTTTAAAGTCATAAACTACATCATACAAAAAAGTAGACATAATCAGCACTTAGGTTCTCTTCACATGCATTCACCAAAACCATAACCCAAAGTAAAGGTTGAAAGGTTGAGCAAATTTAATGTCCTCTGTTCCTGTTGTAGTCTTTGGGTATAATTTAAACCAAGCAGTTGATATGCATGGCTGTTTGAAGGTGAATGTCCATTTACACGAGAAGCCAGTAGTGAGCTTTATTACGGAACTGGAATGCATGCAGTTTGCTTAAACCTACAAACCATCCTGAAGCATTGGTGAGGTAAGGGTTGGGGCAGTCATCTTCATTTCTTTTCTGGAGGTTCATGTTTTACCCAGTCGTCAAAGCCACCAGCATACTGCTGAACTCTGAAAATATGCAGAAGATACCTTTCTCAAGAAGAGTCCTTCTCAATATTGTCTCTTATGAGGAGACACAGCAAAAAAACCAAAACCAAAATGAAAGAATAAACAACCAAAACCCCACAAACAAAAACCAAAAAAACCCCAACAAAAAACAGATTAAAAAACCACACAGAAATTCTCTGCAACCATATACAATTGTACGTAGTTTCAGTGAGCCAGATGGACATTCCTTGTACTCTAATACTGCCTGCTTCCATGCCATGAGTTCTGTAACTCTTTTCTTCCAAATGACAGTGCTGGAGTTCAAACATCATGCAAGTAATAGCAGCTGGCTCAATGAAACAACTGCCACCTCTTTTTTAGAAAAAGGAGAACAGACTCGCAGCAGTGGGAGATTTACATGTTATTATGTCTAATACTTCAGATGTCACCAAATAAACCCAGCACACTGATCTTAACTTCCTTGCAAACCTACATACTCTATAGGTCTGACATAAACCTGCGCAAAACTAAACTCTGGAAAACAAAAATCCACCATGCAGAACAACACTGACTCCTTCAATTAGGCAGCATGAAAAACAGGTAATGGAGGGTATTTTACACTTTGAAACAAGAACATGCTTTCAATGCTTTTGACTAGAATTAATAGGAATATTCCAGTTCATAAATTTCAGTTCAGTGAAAACCTGAGCAAATAACCAATGTCTTACAAGACAGCGAGGCACCTTCCTGAGGTAGGTTTAACAATTCTGCAAACCAAATGCTGCATTTGATTTCACTCTATCATAATCTCATTGTTTTGTTAGCTATTGCCTTCACTGCTTTACTCCTGGCAAATAATCCAAAGCTTTACGGGAAGTGAAGGCATCTTTTGTCAACAGTGAACTGTACAGGTAGAACTGCAATTCAACAAAGGGTGTAGTTCCATAAACTATTTAATTTAAGATTGTACTTCTACCAAAGCAAGCAATTCTCCACCTTTCCAATCTTCCTGCATCTCAGAACTAGTGATTATGAATCTGTATAAGGAAGAAGCATCTCAGCAAGGGAGCCCTGAGAGGCAGGACGACCCTTCAGTGGCAGCGTGGTCTTGGAGCAGTTTGTGTCACCAGCGGCACATGTGCGGAGGTGCTGAGGGGTTGTTTCAGAGGGTGCTACACCTCACTTTGCTGGAACATCCAATGGCATCTTTAAGGTTCAGTGGAGACAAGAGGAGGTGTCTAACTCAAGTACCAATCATTTTGTTCATATTCCACATGTAAATTTTTACCCTTGCCCACAAGGTGAGTACGTGTTCTGCTTCATGGGGGGAAGCAGCATTAATCCCATCCTTACACACGAAGTCATACCTGCTGAAACCCAAGGACATGGCAAAAGCAAGTGCTTGTTTACTTCTTGTTCCTGCCAAACAGGAGAAAACCACAGGGTCTGACTTGGATGGCATCTTTTGGTTATACTGCTCCTTGAACTCCGTTGGGTCCATTTGTAGAGCTTCCGTTAATTCACCCACTGGGAAATACAGAAAACAAGGTATTGTTTATTCTCCATCCACAGACAGGTTTACATTGCAAGACTTCCAATTCCTCTGGAGGAAAAGTTCAGCCTCATTACATGCCAGCAGCTTTCTAGCACCGTTCCTCTTTGCTCAGTCACCACCACTTGACCGCAGCCTTGACCATTCCAGCCAGGAGGAACACGCAACACCCGACGCCTGCACATAGCGGCGTTGACAACTTACGCGGTATGTTGATGGACTCCGGGATTTTTCCAAACCTGTCGATCTCCCACCTCTCCCGCACGTCAATGTGGAGGACGTTGGCCTTCTTCAAGTCTTTGAGCTCCTGGTAGGAGAGGTTCGGCGCCCCGGCGGCGCAGAGGCTGCGGCAGGTGGGGCCTGGCGGGGAGGCACAGCCGGTCAGACCCGCTCGGGGCGGAGCAGCGCCGCCAAACGCGGCCACTCNCTCCAGCCACCGCCCGCCGCCCGCAGGGCCCGCGCCGCCCACCACCAGCCCCCGAGCCCCATGCCGGCGATGGCGGCCGCCCAGCCAGGCCCGGCCCCGGCGGCGGGGAGGAGACACCGCCTTCTCCGCAGGGGCGGGGGCTCGGAGCTTGGGTCGCCGCCGGCCGGAGCACGGGTTCGTGACGTGCCGGCACCGGGGGCAGCCAGGTCGCACAGACACCGCCTCCGGTTTCGGCACGTCCGGCAACTCCTGCCTTGCCTGGGCAGGGTAAGTTCCACCAGCCAACCCAAACTGTTGAGACGCCTGAAAGTACCAAAGGCTGGGAGAGTAAACAGAGATGAGGAATTTTGATGTCAAATCTAATTTTAAAAAACCTAGCCTCTGAGTGTTACACCGAGGAGAAAAGGTGATTTTAGCACTGGCCTGCACTACTTTCACCACTGTCACTGTCCCCTTAGAGCCACGGGAGATGTGGTCCAGGCACTGATCTCCTTTCCGGTGACCAGTGAGAGGATGTGAGGGAATGGCATGAAGGTGCATCACGGGAGGTTTAGGTTACATACTATGAAAACCTTCACCCAGAGCGTGGTCAGGCACTGGAAGAGCCTCCTCAAGGAAATGGTCACGGCACCACACCCACCAGACTTCAAGAAGTGTTTGGACAATACTCTGAGCCACCTGGTATGTGATTCTTATAGCTGTACTGTGCACAGCCAGGGGTTGGACTCAAACTTTGTGAGTGCCTTCCAGTTCAGGATATTCTATGATTCTATGATCCCGAGTTTCAGTTTAGAATGTTTCAGTTTTGAACCCAAAGCCTAGTTTTGGTTTTGAAAGCTGTCAGTCTTCTAGCCACAAGGACTAATGGCCAAGACATACGTGAGTGGAGAAATGAGGGTCCTTCTGTGCCACACATTTTAAATCAGTACTCTGTATTTACTGTATACCTTTGTAGATATGTTACATACCAGCAATTCTATTCTTTAAAAGCAGGGGTGATGGATCTTTTAAAAAAAGATGCATTTCGAGGAGTATGTTGTTGAATCTTTACTAGTAAGAGTTTTCCTTCTCAAAATGAGAACAAAATATTTCTTGGTACTGTAAAGTGTGACAAATTGAACTTGGCACATATAACTGGTTCACTAGCTGCCCTTCTGCCAGCCTCTCCATATGGCCTCCTTGACAGGCATTTGCAAATTGTCTGTCTGAAGCAGTGTATCTATATGCGAATTGAGGTTTTACGCATTTTCCATTTCCCACAAGGTAAGGATAGAACACACTACTTCTAGAAATTATCTTTTGAAGTATAATTTACTGTATCTTTTATCTGCAGTAAAATAATGACCACAGTTAATATCCACTTATTGCATGTATCACTATAAGGACCATAAAGCATTCAATATGAAGCACCAGAACACTTGTCGTATGAAATGCATATTCACAGGAAGATGCGTTTTTATGGTTTTAATTTGACCCTGGATCATACTATGTACAAAAAGAGAGAACACACTTGTTCTTGAAACTAGCTCGTTTGCTGAAATAGGAAGCTGTCTTGTGAAAGACTGAGAATTTGAGGTCAGAACAGATCAATCTTGGCAAACTCCCGCAGCTTGGTGAAAAGGTGGGAAGCAGCACATTCAATTCTCCTTTTGTCTTCATGGCTGCACTCACTCAAGCCCTCCTCAGCAGCTTCCTTCTTTTCACCTCTTAGGACTCTCTCTCCATTTCACCTTTTCTTCACTTGACTCTCCAGTTCTGCACAGTCTCCCACACTCAAACCCAGTGGCACTCAACCCAGTTTCCACTAGCTCCTCCCTCGAGTGCTGGACACCCTTTACTCTGCCTGTCCTCGGCGGGGATGTGCACATTTGCTGTCCCTCCCACGGTGGGTGCCTCGGAAATCCACGCAGGGCTCAGACCCTGCTGCATAACCTCTGGGCACGACTGTCCACAGCCCTGCGCGCTGGCAAACCCCCTCTCAGCGCACTGCCCACGGGCACAAACCCAGCGCAGCATCTCCGGGTCTTTCAGCAAAATTCAGACGTGAAGGTCACCCCACCCTTTGCACCCTCCTTGCCCTGAGTTTCCAGGGTGCCCCGCAGCCAGATGTGTCGCTACCTGTTGCCTCTCAGTGGGCCCCGGTGCGCTCCCGGGCGGCCCCGCTTCGCCACCGCCCTTCCCGCCCGGGAGACGCCTTGTGCCCTGGAACCAGCACCAGCCCCGCTGCCACCCGTGCGGCTGCCCCGGGTTCCGCGGGGAGCCGCCCGGGCTGCGGCTGGGGCGGGGAGCGGCGCGGCGAGGCCGGGGGCGGGGCGGAGCGGAGCGGA
>VXAD01004661.1:944969-1047281 GCA_013399195.1 Dicrurus megarhynchus | reverse complement strand
CGGCGCTTCTCCCGCCGGGCTGGTGGCCAAGTGCGGCTCGTGTTGGGTCGCCGGCGACGAGCTGCTGGTGGCGACCGGCCGCTGTCGGTGTGGAGCGGGTTAACCCTGCCGAGACATGAGAGCGGCAGCGCCGGGCCGCCTCCGTGACACGCGGCGCGTCTCGCGGTGTGTTAGATCGAGGGCAGCCGGTGGCAGCGCCTGTGGCCGGGCAGAACGTACGCCCCGGTCACCCGGCGCAGGGCACGGGGCTGCGCTGGGCTCCCGGCTCCGCTGCGCCGCTCCTGCTGCCCGCGCTGCCTGTGCCGGCCTGCAGCTGCCGCGGCCTCAGGTTTGGTGTTCGGCGGGCGCGGAGCGCTCCGAGCCCGGGGATTAGATGACAACGCGGTGCCGGTCCTCGCGGTTAATCTGAGACGTGGTATTCTAGACCCATAGCTGCAACTCTCCACGTTTTATTTATTACTGGGATTCTCTGATTTGATTTTTTTTTTTTCTTTCTATCTTTTGCTATTACGTCCTTTACTTTAGGACTTTGTCCTGCCCTTGCTATAGCTATGTTGCTACTTGCACTATTAAACAGGATATGCACGACAGCATATTAAACATAGGTGCAGTAGAATGAAGACATCAAGAACATAGAAGCAGATGGCAATAGCTGCAGGTGTAGCACTGTATTCTAGTTGCATGTCATCTTTAACTACAAGTATTTCCCATTTCCATTAAATAATCCTCTCATACAAGCATGAAGAGCAGAGTTGTGTTTAAAGGAGTCTTTCCCCTCTTGTTTTCTAGCTTTTTAAATAGAAGCATAGTAATGGCACGAGCATGTACAAGATTGAAGCAGAATATGCCTTTGTGAAATTGTTCTGGTGTTTACTACATTTGTAAATATTTTGTCAGATTTCTTCATGAAATATTGAAGAACTGGTGCTCTGTAGCTTTATTTCTGTGAGGTTCACAGAACTGCAGCTAGTGTCTCAGGGGTTCTGTTTTGAGCATCAATTGTAGATCGAGGACAAGTTGTTCCACTTCAGAAATGCCATCAAAGCAAACTGGGGCAGTCTGTGTGGAGGAAGAAAATGGAATAAAATTTTTTGTTCTTGGTGGCAAGACTTAGACTTTCAAAGACCTCAAACTAGTGGTAACTTACTGTTTTATCTGTTCTACCCTCACTGATTAACCAACTCCCACAACACCGTTACAGAGTAGATGGGAAGTTATGTGCAGCCATTGTCTTCCTTTATCTGCTCCAACTCAGCCCTTTAGGCAGAGGTACAGCAGGAGTCTTAGCTTAAAGTATTGTCTTGTGTGGGTTTCAGCCTTCTGTCTCACATGCTGCAGCCACAGTTCCTTTTTTATTTCTTTGAATTCACAGAATTAGCATTTCTCTGAAGTTCTCTGAAGTAAATACTGCCCTTTATTTTCTGTTATGACATCTTGGACTGCTTTTTCCCCAGTTTTTGGCCGCATGGTTATCCTGGCAAGGTACTGTGGGTTCACTGGTTACTCTCCAGCTGCTTCAGTTCTTATGCCCTCAGATTTTCTGTGGTGATGGCACAGTAACGTTGGTATTTCTATCATGGGAGTCCACAGTCTGTCATCTGACTGCCTTTTCACATACAAAGTTTTCACTTGCAAGCCAACATCATTAGTTATAAGCTATGGCTCTTTTTATGGTACTTCGGTGTTTTGTTTTTTAAAGGATGAATTTTCTAGGAAGACCTATGTTGGACCACGAATGCATCTAGCCAGATGTTTTTCCCTTTTGGTATATTATAAAAAAACCCCGAACATTTAATGCGGGATAGAGAACATAAACAAAAGTTGCAGCTTGCTTTACGGGACTGGATATTGGCAGGTATATCTGAAATGCTCCATATATTTTTGCTATAAGATACTAGCAAAAATATATCATCAAAATACTGCTCTCTTTAGCCACTCAATGCTTTAATGTACTCTAGTCACAAACCCAGTTACAGAGTCTTTTCATTGTTGTTTCTGTACACATCTGGCTTCTGTTCATCCTTAGAGGTAATTTTTCTGTGGCAAGTGGTTTCAGAAGGAAATCTGAGGGGGATTGTGCAGGATACAAACATGAAAGTTGATGGAACATGCTTAGCATGGGTAGCTGGATAAAGTGGATTAGTGAAAGTGAGAGATGCTATGAGATTTTTGCTGTCACTTGGAAAGTTGTATCTAGCGGTCCAAAGCCTCCGTCTCACTCCTTGCTCAAAAAGTACATCAGCGTCTGACCCTTTTGGGACTGCAATATAACGTCAGGATTGGCGTTTGAGCTCCAGTGACGGTGTAGGATGTGTGATGTGCCTTTGGGCTAGGAAATCTTGGAGATGACGCTTTCAGAATCTCAGATGACATTTTCTAGGGGAAGAAGCTTGGCTGCCACTACCAGTCAGCAATTCTGGTCCTTTTACTGCTCTCGCAGGCGGCGGGGGCTTGTTTTCCGCAAAGGTTTGGGTGGCTGTCAGAGCGCCGAGCCTCCCGGCCCACTGATGGGTGACACTGCCCGGCTGCTGCCCGTGATGGACGTGTGCCTGTTTTGATTGCGTGACACTTGGTCTAGTGGCAAGCGAGCCAAAATGCCACAGGTAACGCTCGGAACAGACGTCCGAAATACATCAGCTCACAGCTTACATCAAAACATGTAGCATTTCTGCGGAGGATCTGGCATTACTGATCCGTACAGGGACCTTTCATAGATGTGTTTCAAAGCATCTTTGGACTTAATCTGCACATCTGTGCTGTTCCTTAACCCCTTTGGTGCAAGGCTGCTGTTGACAGCTGGACAGTTCTGTTAACATGAAAGTTCTGTCTTTCTGTTAACATGGAAGTTTCTGTCTTTCACATGAAAGTGCTAATTTTCCCCAGTATTCAGGGTATGCTCTGCCCTTTCAGTATGACACAGGTTTTTCTTTGCATTAGCAATGTAAAATGATGCAATTTTAACTTGAAAGTTTGACAACAAGTGGTGAGACAGCTGGAATTTAGGATACCTCAGATGAATTGAGGCATTGAGGTAAATGTATTTGCTGCAGCTTCTTTGAATTTAGGTGCTCACTGATGAAATAATTAACAATACTGGTTTCACAGTTAATGGACAGTCCTACTGGGAGAGCATTACCCATATCCAAAGTAGTACCTGGAGATTATCTGTAGACTCACTTGGCTACATTTCATAGGGTAAGTATGCTTAGATAGGCTAGTGGGTTTTGCATAATTTTTATCTTGTTTGCATTCTAGTAATGCAGCTGTAATCCTCCTAGTTAATCAAGAATCAGAAAAATACTGTAATAGGTATTACACAAGTAAGAACAAAAATGTGGGACTTGTCTGATGGAGCTCACACCCTAATTATAAGAGGAGGGGAAAAGTGGGTCTAGGCAGATGGAAGCAGTGATATGGTATTAATCAGTGCAGCAGGTTGTTTCTGAAACATACTGGTGGTCTGGTTTGTGTTTCTTATAAGCATCATGGTGAAGGTACAGCGTGGAAAATTACGCTAAGGTGACACATTTCAGCATTTAGTAAGTGAACTGAAGATATTCTAGGCGGAGGGACTCAGCTTCCAAGTAAGAAGTGCCAGATGGTAAGATGGGAAAAGGTTTTGGGAAGTGAAGACAGTTTGCTTCTCCAACTCTCTTGCATAAAGATGTTGTGAAGCGGAATAACCTAGTTGGTTGGGTTGGTTTGGTTTGATTTCCTAGGGAAAAGTGATTTTTAGTTCATACTAGCCTTGTAACTTTTATTGGTCTTAGCTCTACTGAATTACTCTAAAATGTAAATTTTTTAAAAAGTAGCAGTTATTTATTTTAGGAGCTACATTCAACTCTTGTAAGTATCTAAATATATACTTTATGAAGAGGGTCAATTTCTAAATATAGGAATATTAATGCTGTTAAATATAGACTATTTCAAGCATATCTTGCATTTTAAGTAGTCTAGGAACACCGTAGATTTAACTTAACAAATTCAGCACATTGATTTTTGGCACTCTGTCAAATCTGAAGCTTTTAAAATTAGATAGGCAGATCATTCTGCTGCTTTTGAAGTGGTTTGTTCTTTCTAGAATGGTGGAAATAAGCAGTTGAGTGAGGAGGTTTTGATCTTAATCAGCTTTTTGTAGGAAGACTGACATTAGGAGTCTGTTAAGAAGTGAAAAGTCAATTGAGAATAGCTAGTGATGGTGATGATTACCCCTCAAACTCTTGTATGCTGAGCTCAAAGAATCTGACCATGTTTGGCAAGGATTAGTTCTTAGTTTTGTATGAAATTATTTTTTAAAAGGAAAAGGTTTAGGTTTTTCTAATCTAACTTTTTATATTTTTTTATTTTTCCCAATGAAACTGCATAATTTCTACTTAAGAGTTTTACTGTGTGCCAAGTAGAGATGAGGGTAGAGCTAACATACCCTCTAAACTCAGGTTTTTCTACCACAAAAATCAGTGTCCTTTTATTTGTCAGATACATTAGTCAAATATCGTGTGCACCATGACTTGATTTTATGTGTACAAAATGAAGAACTTAAATTTATTTGTTTTTCCATCACAAAAGGAAACTTCAAGTGAGGATTCGTGGTGACTTCTTTCTGCATGGGAAGAGGAGGAGAGTCTTTCCCCTTTAGGATACTCCATAGTTGGTGGCTATAAACACAAAATACTCATTGGACAGATTAAAAAAATATGAGAATGGGTTGGAAAGAGGCAAATAATGGGAATACTACCATGGTTTTTAATCTTCAGTGTGTCAAGTTCATTTTGTCTGAATTGTTCTTTTCTCTTTTGCCTGCTTGTCCTGAATGGCTTGTGCCTAGGGCCAACAATAAGCTATAGAGCATCCCTTTTGGTTTTTACTTAGCAATATTTTATGCTTTCTTGAATCTATGTTTGTCCAGGATATTCATTCCAATAAAATCTCAAATCTTTTATTTTCCATAAACTGAAATATTTCTGAGAAGTTATTTCTGAAGCATCTTAAGTTTCTTCTTCATTTAACTCAATTAAATATAATAATCAAATTCCTGGCATAAACATTTTGATTTTGAAATTATGTTGATTGCTGTTGATCATGTTTTTATTAAATGGGATCTTTAATTTGTAATGTTTTCAGTCCCTGAATGTACTGGAAAAGGGCAGACAGTACTCCATATATACTGTGCAACTTGCATTATAGATCGTGTGGAGTAGCTCATTGCTCTTACCCTTCCATCACACTTCTGTGCTTTTCAAAATCAGGCACAAACCCAGGCTGGCTAAGTCCTTGATATGCTTTGGTTTTTCCAAGAGCTCACAGGTCAGTAAACATTGTCTGATGGATGTCCATCTATGTGTGTGTCCATGAAAAGTAATTAATCTAATGGGCCGTGTTGTCTTTTCCTCTGCCTGCTCTTAGTGAAAGGAGGCTGAAGTGTCTGGGCTGTGCAGTGTGAATGCAGCTTCTTATGCCAGTGTTCATTTCTACTGCCATGTTGATTATGTTGGGCTTGAAGTGCCATGTTTTCAGTCATTGTGGGTATCAGCTGACACTGTTTTTTCCCAGTGTCCTGAGGGTCCCTAGGATATGGGTCCAGCAGTGGCCTGTGTGTGCCCTGGTCCAGGTCCTATCACCTGTGCTGTGGGCCACAGGATTTCACAGGTGGTAAAGACTTGCTTGTATTTCAGCTGGTTGGGCCCACAATTATTTATTCAAGCTCTCTAAATGTCCTGATAGGAAGATCACTTTCATCGGGGCGAAGTCTGTGGTTTGGACAGTCTTACATAATCTGTCCAAAGAGATCAAAATTGTTATGCTGAGATGAACTCATAGATTATGTCGATGTTGAATCACCTCAACACAACCATGTTCCTTTAGGGGGGACATTTTTGCTGTCTTTGCTATTGACTCTTTACATAATTTAGTGTAGGATCTTGTGTTTTCTCACAGCAGCTCTATAGGCCTTAGTGTCTGATGAATGCCTTGATGAATCTTGTGCTCAGTTAAGTGGCAGTGTGACAAGTGGTGATGGGTAGTTTCACATGAAACTTGGGTATATGTGATAAGCTGCCAAGGCAGAAAGACACAGTTGAAGTTGTTTGAACCTCCTCATGTTTTAGGGATGCCAGGTTGCATGGCTGTTGATGGACATTAGGTGTGCTAACATCTGTTGAAAATATATAATCAAGAGCTGGAATATGTTGATCTTTCTTACTGTATGAACAGGAATTGTGAACCCATGAAATCAGCAAAGCTGAATTCGGTGGCACTGTTCACTTGCATGTCTAAGCTTTATAACCATAAGTATAGGGGAATTTGAAATCTGTAAGAACATGGTATTTAATATAGTATAAGCTAATTTCTGTGAAAATATAGCATTTTGCGAAAAATGCGTTGTGTTTTGAAGGCTTGAGTAGACATGAAGCTGTTGATGCAAGGAAGCAGTGAGTAAAGATTTCTTTCATACTCTACAGAAATTTGACTTGTCCAAAGCAAATCTCTAATGGGTAGGTTCATGCAGAAAACTTCCAGCACTATTAGTCTGTGTGGCAGATGCAGGGACATCTATCCAAATCTGTAGGAACTGGGAACAGGAACTCGGAGGTACAAATTGCCTGCTTTGCTTCAGGGAACGCTGTCCAGATACCAGTGGTGGTGGTGCTCTAATATCAATATTGATGACTGTTCTGCTGATTGGCTTAATGGATAAGTAAGGAGAGGGAATATTGAATTCAATATACTGGTTGATTCCTGTGTCTCTCAGAGCTTCAGTAGTACAAAGGTCTAAATGCATATACAGACAAGATTAAAAAACCTTGAGTAGACAAACTTGCTAAAACCTTGGCAAACTTAACTAATTGATCTGTAGTAAGGATATACCTTTTGGTATTCCCAAATGTAGGGCATCTTAGAGGTTTCCTATACCTAAATGCAGCACAGTTGAAAATCTTTGGTCCTGGTGCCTCAGGTGACATTACTAGCCTGTTTCTGCTACACAATAAGATGTCATTTTATTTCTGAACAGAATGGCTCACATGTTTGCAGTGTATGAATATTTGACTATTTTACATGTATATGCTTTGTATGTGAAAACAAAAACCGGTTTTTATGAACCACACTGTTAAAAGACAAACTCTAAACTATGCCTCAGCATCTGTCTGTATGATGCACAACTACAGTCCTTCAGTGAATTCACATTTGGATTTTGATTAAATGACTGGTGTGCTGAAATCAATGAAAAAATTTTTTTAAGTTTACTGGCAAATATCTATGCTTTAATTCTGTTCCTTATAGGACTTCTTGACTAATGATACAAATTGCCTATGAGAGACTTCATCTTTATGGATTCTCCAATGTTTAATGGAGGGGTCAGCTTGCACTCCAGTCTGTTGTCCCTCATAGGATAGAACACTTTAATCAGATTTGGAAGACTTTTTTGTTTTCTTAAAGTGTTTGAAATTGCTCAAACACTTTTAGGGAATGTGCCGAGGATAAATGAAAATGAACCTTTCATAAGGGATATATGTTAAGGAAGAGAAACATTTATTTTGATGAAGTTTTTCTGGTATGTTATGGTTGTAGCTCTGTAATAACTACTTTGCAATAGCAAAAATAAAGAAAATCTTGCTATCTCAAATATTTAACACCACTGCTTAGAAGTGAGTGTGTGCATGTCCCCTTTTCCTACAGATGCAATTCATAATGTCCTGTAGCGTAACTGATCTAGCGACATTCCTAAGACTTTGTTCCTGACACGCTCATACTCCTTGTTACACAGTAGCTGACATTAGACCAAGCCTAAAGCTGCATTCGCCAGGTTCGAATGTGTGATTTGATCTTGTGCTTTTAGAGTTCAAACTTGCTACATTCGATGAAACATTTCAATAGCAATAACAATAAAGCAACCTCTGTTTGTCTTTCCTAGTAAGCAACAGATGCGGGTGAAAGATCCATCGAGAACCAACCCTGAGAAGCCAAAGAGAAGCAAAAGGCCAAACAGGCCACAGGATGAGGACTCTTCAGATGATATTTCAGGTAAGTACATTAGGTGATGTTTGTCCTGAGGTTGAGGGCTAGTAACTTCCGTTAAAAGAAAACGGAATTCAGGGTGATGAAAACCACAAATCTTTGGTACCACGAAATACTTTTCTTGCTTGAATTTGTAACAGAAATATCCCCAGTCAAGTGTTTATGACATGATCAGTTGTTACACTACATGACTGCTCTGAAGGGCTGGAGAGTTGGTTGATCTTCGATGACAGCCTCTTCAAAGCAGAATGGTCCTTTCCTCTCCATGTAAGGTCAAGCACTTGTGGCAGGAGGCTGCTTGGCTGAACAGGGAGCTTCCAGCTGAGCGCAGAGGGGAAAAGGAAGGGCAGAGAGGGTGGAGGCAGGTTTGGGCTGCCCTTGCAGAGGTCTGGAGTGTGCAGGATTAGGGATTAGGCAAAGCAGATTCGGTTAGAGTTGGATCTGATGAGGGATGTGAAGAGTAAGATGTGCCTGTATGGATACAGTGACAGTAAAATGAAGACTAGGCTGAGTGCAAACCTCCTGTGTGAGGGGGCAGGGGTCCTAGGGACACAGGAGGAAGAGGCTTAGGAACTCAATTCTTCATTCGTTTCTGTCTTCACATGTAAGCTCTGCACTTGATCCTCTTTGGCTCCTGACCTTAATGGTAGACTTTGGAATATAAACATTGTCCAGAGTGGAAGACTGAGAACTGTTAAACAAACTGGATGTGCACAAGTCCATGGGGTCAGATGGGATGCATCTGAAGGTGCTGAGAAAACTGGTTGATGTCATTGTGAGGCTACACTCTGCCAGCTCTTCATGGCAGGAAATTGAGGGGAGCAGTTGATCTGCAGGAGGATAGGTCTGCCATTCACAGTGACTTAGACTGGCTGGAGAAATGGGCTGGCAGAAGCTGCTCAGTGTTCAACAGTGGCAAGTTGAGAGTTTGGCACCTGGGCATAACCACATGCAGTTACAGGGTGGGAATTAGTGGCTTGAAAGTAGCTTTGCAGAAAAGGTCCTGGGGGTCCTAATGCACACAGTGAGTAAAAACCAAGCTGTGCTGTTTGTGCCTACTATAGGCAGGATTGTATCAATGAGAGCACAGGGCGGGTGGGTGGTTATTTCCATGTTTTCAGCATTTGTGAGACTTCATTGGGGGAACTGTGTCCAGTTGTGGGCTCCCTCGTACAAGAAAAGCTGACTTGTCAGAGTGAGGCCAGTGGTTCACCCCCTCCACGTTTTTAAGGAGATTGAGAACATGATGTGGGACGAGGGGCTGAAGTGAGTTTGTTTTAGCCAAAGGAGTGAAAGTATAATTTCTTTCATTGACTGCCTGATGGTAGTTACAAAGAAGGCAGAACCAGATTCTTCTAGGAGGTCCACAATGAGAGGACTACAGGTGACAGACCAAATTTAGGGGATGGAAAATTTGACTAGGTGTGAGGAAATTTATTTTATTTTCACTCTGAGGGTGGTCAGACAGAAATCTGATTTTCTAGTGAGTTGGTGAAATCTCAATCCTTGAAGATATTCAACACTCAGCTGAACAAAGCCATGAGCAAACAGATCTAAATTAGTATTTGGCACTGCTTTAAATGAGGGCTTGGACAAAATGGCCTTCAGAGGTTACTTCAAACCTAGCTTATTCTGTGACACAGTGGAATTTGTGCAAAAAAATATGACAGAGGAGAATGGTTGATATTCGCATTCAGAATGAGCAGTTGTAGTAGGGATGCATGAGTATTTGAAAACCTTTCTTTATGGGTTGAAAAGAGGTCAACAGCCTGTGTTGTTATTTGCAGAAATAGATTTATGTATTATTTTATTGTCGAAAAACAGGGAAATTAGTTTTGTACAAAAGTAATCCTTGTACTTGTGTACAAAGTAGTTTATCTGGTTTTAAGAGGTGGCATTTATTGACTTGAAAAGAATTTCCATTACAGAAAGACTGAAAGAGATTCCTTCATAAAATTGGGTATGCGGGGAGCAGCTGGCTGATCTTTCCTACTTTAATTCTTTGCTGGTTTTTTTTCCTAATGCTGAATTCGTTGAAGATGATGGTCTTTCAATGTACATGTGCTGCCTTTCATAGCTATTATTTTTGATGGATGAAAGTGAGTCTGTGTTATTTTCTGTAGGCTTAACCTGCCAGCACGTGAGCCAAGCAGTGGACGTGCATCATGTGAAGAGAGCGGTGGCTCAGAGCGTGTGGTCAATCTGTGCGGAATGCCTGAAGGAGAGGCGGATGAGTGATGGTGAGCCCGTGGCGCCTTCAGACATCTGGCTGTGCCTCAAATGTGGCTCTCAGGTAAGCAGGTGCACTCAGTTTGCCGAGGTGGAGTTTCTAAGGGATTTGACTGTTGTGGATCCTTGTCCATTTGGCATCTCATTATCTCCAGAGGAACAGTGTAACTTAAGTGCTTAGTGGTGAGAGTCCATGCTTCAGCTTCCTCGGGACGCGGGATGTGACCTCACGTTCTTGTCTCGTTTTTGGCAGAGTTTAGGGTTAGCTTTATGTGTCACTGTGTGGTGTGGCATCATGATTAGTAAGTGATAGTCCTGCCTTTTCTCTGTTCTTATCTGCATCCTCTTGCCACTTACAGAGAATTGGAACTATGTGGCTGCAAAACACATCCGTTTAGCTGGCTCCTCTGGCAGAAGTTCCCACAAATAGGAATGAGTGAAAAACCAAACGTGTATATTGCTGAATGAGCTTGTGCTGTGGACACTCAATTGCTAGATTTGATTGAAACCGGGGAGAAGGGACTGTGCTGAAGTGAGAATGCAGCTTCTGTGGCAGCTAGCCATTAGGTTGGATCAGTTATAATGTCAAATCATGGCCTCAGAGTTTAAAATGGCAGGTCCTGACTCCAAGGGCTTGCACAGGTTTCTGCCCTGGGAGTGAAGTAAAGCTTGATATAGCAAAATTCGGTTTATGGTCAGTGTCAGGCTTGAGTCAGCCAATAGTTGCCTGAACAAAGCATTTCACAATTTTCTTGTTGGTTTTACTATAGTAAGGACAGAAGCCAGCTCCTACCAGTATAATATGAACATATTTGGTTTTGCAAAGAAACGTGCTATTCACAGGATTCAGAAGATAGTTAATTAGATCTGAGGAGGACTCCTATATCTTGTTTGAAAAATTCTAGTTAAGGAGGGCTTTTAAAAGGAGTTAATTCTGTCTGCTTCTTCATGCTGTTAAGAGCTTCTAAAATTCATGCCTCATTCAGAGACCAGTCCTGAATCTAAGTCCCACTCTGTTCATATTTGAACAATTACAAATGCTTTCTCTTGAAATTGCTGTTACATAAATGGTGTGTTCTGAGCAGCTTTGTACTACAAAGCACTTTATGTACTTTTTTCATTTGCTGTCTGGAATGCATTTGACATTCTTGAGTAGTGACAGTTACCTGCGCTGTCCTTTTCCTTGGTATTCTGTGGACCAAATATGCCGTGTAGTTGTTTCATTCACAATAACTAGAGCATTCTTGCTTTTCTGAATGGTATAATTTTTTGTCTATTGATATTTATTCAATACTTATCCAAAAGCTAGGAATTATTTCTATTCAGTTAGAACAAACTTAATAAATCTCTATATTTTTAACTGATTTTTCCAAGTAGAAAAGGTGAGAACGTTAAATCCTCTCAATCCTTAAGAATGCTAAATGAATAGGGCAGAATATCTTCTTGTCTAATTTTGAAAAGTGGAATTTTTGTAGTTTATTTACTAATAATGTAGTCTTTTCCTTCTTCCCTTCCCCCCCCCTTACTGGGTTGATGTTTCCATTTTTAGGGATGTAGTAAGAATTCGGAAGGCCAGCATTCTCTGAAACACTTCCAAACTGCGCGCACAGAACCTCACTGCATCGTTATCAACCTGAGCACATGGATCATATGGTAGGAATCAGTCTGCTGGTGTTTGTGTGCGCTTGTATGCGAGGACTTCACGTGACTTAACGCAGTTTCTTCTCATGATAAAGACTGATTCTGACAGATAAAATTAATACTTTCTGTAGAGGAAGAGCAGGCTTTCTGGAGACAAAATATGTTTGTCCTTTGCGTTCTCTGAAATTATTTAAATCTGTAAGGGCCACAGTGAATTGGGACTGATCTATAGAAGAGCATATATGAGATGAAGGAATTCAGTTCTATTCCATTTTTTAGTGTGAAAAATTGAAACTGAGAGCTTAAGTAATTTGTGTGAGGTTGTTTGGGAGGTTTGCTAGAGCTGAGGTGTGCATGCAGATAGCCCTGAATTCCAGTTTGTTTCTTCTTTTGTTTAGGTGTTATGAATGTGATGAAGAGCTGTCAACACATTGCAACAAAAAGGTTCTGGCCCAGATAGTTGACTTCCTTCAAAAACATGGTGCCAGGGCTGAACCAAGTAAGTTTGCACGAACAATTTTATCTGGAGACACCTGTAACGTACTGTCTCTAAAAATAAGCATTTCAGATTTTGAGTCACATTAAAAATACAATTGAAAAATTATGTACAATGTGATCATAATGTAATTTATAATTGCAGAGCTACTTGGGGAAGTAATGCCTGTCAAAACATAATGTCACTTTTTTTTCTCCAGCATGACTACATTTTAAAAATATTTTGGGTACTGTAGGACAGTTTTTCCAAATTTTGTCTTTAACAAAGAAAATTTACCATAGAAGAGTTATTACCTTAAAAAAGATAAGGCCATTTAAATTAATGCCTAAAAGTATATCAAAGTGTACACCATACATTCACTATAAGTGAATTTAATTTTCTTGGTATGGATGTATCACAGCTTAAATATTTCAGATTTAAATTTGTTCTCCACAGTTAGCTAGATTTGTTTAGATGGATTTTCTAGTACTCTGTTGTTGGATGTTATGTCCCTTTCTGCTATTCAGTTTTAATTGATAAAATGCTCATTTCTATTAGAATGAGATAGTATTAAATTACTTTCTTATATTAGGGGCCTAATATACCTTCTCAATATATGTGATAGTTGATAGAACTTTGTATGTGTGCCTCTCAGGTGTCTACTCTTGATACTGTCAACTTTTTTCATCCCTGCTGTAACACACTTGGCTTGTGACTCAGAGAGTGCATTGAATTCCAGATTTGCTTCTCAAAAACCACCTTGAGTAAATCAACTGATTAGAAGTAAGAAAGGAGAAGAGTTGCCTTACTGAATGACATTAAGTATTCTTCTAGCTGCATGTGCATAAATCCTACTGGTTTTAAGAGGTGTTATTTTGAGAGATAAAGATGAAGGGCTACTTAGAAATACGATATTTTGATCTAGTCACAGGTTGTATGTTAAGTTATTCGATTTTAATAAATTGATATATTGCTACCTTTTGCATCTTTTTTCTTGGAGCAGTGAAAATACAGCATGTGATTTCACTTTTGTTCACAGCTTTAGTTTCAAATTTGTGTGTAATAAGTGGGTGTTGCAGCTTTCTTGCAGATGAAAATGCTCTGGTGTTTTTTCAGTTAATGTAATGAAAACACTTCTATTCCATTATTTTACTGCTGGATAAGACTTTCTGAGTGATACAACTCTGTGCCTCATGGCTTAGATTCTTAATTTATGAAACTTCAAAACATCTAAAGGTTTCAGGTTATGAAGTTTAGAAGTTTTCTGTGAAATGTCTTAAATTAAGCAACTAAAATTCCAAACTAACTCAGGAATAGTAAGTGTATTTATAGCAGAGCAGGGTGGCATATGTTTCTGCTGTATATGCCTTTGTGTTTAATTTTGATACTCTGTTTTGAAAACAGATCTATTTCATGTAAGTGTTTGCTGATATAACTGGGAAGTTTGTTGTAACTGGAACCAAAACTGTATTTTTTTTTGTTTAGGGCTTAGACACAGCCTTGCAGGGTGCCTGCCTTGGCAGCAAGAGGTCTGAAAGTGCCAGGGTTGCTCCTGCAGGGCAATCATGTCTCCTGCTCCGTTCTGGGAAAGGGTTGAGGCTCAAGTGCAGGCTTGGATTCATGCATAAAGTGTGTGTGTGTGTACTTCCAGTGATGTTTTAAAGGTGGAAGTCTGTGACCCTCGCCACTCTGTCTGTGTTGAGCAGTTTGGATTGCGTCCCTGAAAGCTCTGGGAACATTGGCCCAAAAATGATTTGTTGGGTTTTCCTAAGTGGCAAGAAAAAGACAGAAAAGCTCTTTGCCTGGGACAGTCAGTTGCTCTGGGCCAGGCTCCTTGCTGAAGAGGCTGGAAAACATCTGTGTATTCATAGATGACTGGTGTGCATGACAGGGAACTCCTGACCAGAATTGGCACTCCTGGTTCATTTTGATCAATTTTGGTACTTCCCCTACAGAAATCTATCTAAGGTTTTCAATTTTTTTTTCTTTAAGTTAGACTACCTTTAGGGATTCTGAAAAAATAAAATCTGAAATTAAAATGTAATTCATGGTGTTGTCCAGAATACAAAAGGACGTGCTGTATAACTGTGAAAATTAACTCTGCTTTTGTTTTGGTGTAATTTTTTTTAGTGTAGCATTTTATTTCATGTTCCACTGATATTTTCAGTGTAGCTGTTGTTCTTTAAATTATTAGTTGGTGTAGATTTTTAAAATTTATTTAGTATATTCACCCCTTAAAAACATAAACTAATTTAAAAAAAGGAAAAATAACTTGTGAGAAACAAGTGGTGTAAAACTGACAATTCATATTTCTCACTTAAAAATCAATCTTGTGCTTTTTTCCCCATTGCTTTTCCATTTCTTTCTAAAAAAGCAGTCAAAGTGAAGACAGTTCTCGTGGCAGAATGTGGCACTGTACAACACTTCATCTTATGTCTGGATTTCTTTCTATTGTAACAACTGGTTGGCATGGTGCATCATTAAAATTCAAATAGCATTGTGTAGAAATTTCTGTAGAAATGCAGTATGAACATGGATTAAGTAGCAAATGAGGGCTGCTAGGATTTTTTTTTTTTCTGTTCTCAAAAGTGCAGGATTCATTTAAAGATAAAATGATCAGTTGAAACATGTGAGGGAGGGTTATATAGATTTCCTAATTAATGCATCTTGGAAAATAAACAAAAGCAAAATGCTTGTCATTTGGTACTAATGTGGTGGAATAGTGTGGCAGCAGGATCCCTGCTTTTCACTCGGCCTCTCATAAAGATTCAACTTCACTTCAGCTGTAAAAATGTGCAAATTACATTACTACTACATGACTGACTTTTGTAATTACATTAAGCGATTGAGATAAATCCCAGTGCTGGGTTCCCAAAAGAATGCTTGCAGCTGTGTGATTTTCACATCTGATCCTATGGTTTGTTGTACCCTGCAATGCCTGCTCTTTTCTTTTTTCCCCCCTTTTTTTTAGAGGAGTCTGTTTGGTTAAGAGGTCATGTTGGGCACAAGCTGGAAGAAAAAAGCAAGATTGCTTTCCAGGGTGTACCACCCAGAAATTTGTTTTGTGGAGAAGGTTAGCAGGCCATGATGATTTCCACAGAAAGGCAGGTGCAGTATTGTCTGTGTGGCACACTTGTGAGCTTCTCATGGACATAATGCACATGTAGTACACAGGAACCATGCTGAGACATTGCAATCTGTGTGTCTGCTCATTTAGTGGAGACAACAAATTGTTTTGCAGTCTTAAAAGTGAATCTTATGTGTATTTTCCTTTACAAAAGCCAAATTATATGTTAGTGGAAACATAAGATTGCATACTTTTTATAGAGGAGTTAATTAAATTGATTTGTGTGGCAATAGAATGGGAAGGAGGAAGATATATTCTCGAATTTTGTAGTTAAATTTATTGTTGGGAGGGGCAAGCAGAGGAATGAGATTTTGCTAGTAAGTTCAGCTGCCCGGATTTGCCAATAAGTGAAAATTAGAAACTTGACTTTTATTTTGGTGGCTATAACTGATGTATAAAAATAGACATAATTTTACAGTACAAGTGAGAGTTGCTGACTTGTGTGGAAAAATAGGTAGTGTGGTGAATAACTTTTCAGATTTGCATTCTGCTGTGGATATTATCTGTTGACAAAAGATCATATTGAAAAAAAATGGTATTCTTTCTTAAGTGACTTTTACTATATGTAGCTTGGAGTCGTAGAAGACCATTCTATCTACTTAAAATTCACTAGCAAAATAAAACAGATTATGTTGGTTCTCTGAATCTGAAATACACTTTGGCAAACCAACATTTCTGTTATTGGTCAAAAATGTTCTTTCAAATTTGCTTACTTTTTAGTAAGCTCCTTGCAAAGGAATGAAAACTGCATCACTGACAAAAAATTTTTTTAGGCATTCTGTCATTTTTAACCATGGATTCTTACCTTTCCTGTCTACATACTTATTTACTTGTGAGGTGTAACACAAGTCATCTGAGCAACTGAGGGTCAAAAGCAATCCTTGAATAGGTTGCTCTTTCACACTGTGCAGATGACTTTTCTAGTTTATAACGTTGTGGCAAGACTCAAGAGAAATGAAATTACCGTTTATAATCTTTGATTTGGTAGGGTTGTAACACTGCAAGAGAAATTGGGCTTTTAAAATGTAAAGCTAGTGACCATTTCAGAAGAAAACCAGGCTGTTTTTCTAAGGGTTGGATTCTTGTTGTACAGTGTCGAAAAAAAAATCTAAACATTTTAGATAAAAAAGGAGTGCCAGACAATTTAGTAGCATTTCATAGAACAGCATGATAAGAACTTGGTAAAAGAAAGGCAGTCTATTAACCTTGCTTTTACTGTGAAGACCTTCAGCTGAAGTACCAGAGTTGTATTCAATAGAAAAGGTTTGACCTTGGAATAAAAGTGCGTATTCCTGGAACCCTTATTTTTAATTAAAAAAAAAAGTTGCGTTGAAAAGATGAGCAAAAGTGCTTACTCTCCTGGCTGAAAGAAAAATTTGATGTCATTTATCTTCTTGCTTGCATACCATCTGCACCCCCAGACACAGCCCAGTTTCAGCAGAGGTGGTACAGAAGTCCATGTGCGCTGCAAATGTTTGAAATGCTGGCAAAACAAATCGGTAGGGAAGCCACAATAAGTTTTCTTTTGCAAGCAGATGTGTCGGCACCGTGCGTGTTTGTACACCTGGTCCAGTAAGTGGCTCTGCTTTGTGGAATGAATCGTTGTCTATGTTAACAGTGGGTTTAGGAATCTCAGTCACTACCCGTAAGGCTGGTGCTGAGCAGCTGTGGGACAAAGCAGTGTTCCCTGCCTCCGGAGAGCTTATGAGACAGGACCACGGGTGAGCGGAGCAGGCACAAGAAAAGCTGAAGAAAAGAGCAGCAAGAAAAGGGTGCTTTGCAGGCAAGAGCTGTAGCAGGGGAGCAGTTTCTGCTGCCCTTCTTCCCAGGGCTCTGGTGGGAAGGGGGTTTCTGGCGTGGCAGAGAGCAGGGTGGTGTCAGGAAGCTTCACCAAGCGTGAAGGCTGTGTCTGTGTACAAAAGCAGCTGTCTGAGAGCTGGAGGTGGACATCATGGTGGGACCAGAGGCAGGCACTGACCTGGTGCCTGTGGAGAGGTGGTCAGTAGGGTGTGATGATCTGGATGGAGAGCTGGGCAATGGGTTTTGGCAGAGTGCTCAAGTAGGGTGTCTCTGCAGCCAGATAAACTTTGTAAAAGGAAAAGAAGGTTCTGGTGATCAAGGCACAACTTAAGTGAGAGTTTTCCTTTTATGGCTGGATTAGAAAGGTCACCTCTGCATCAAAACAGTAGAAAGAGTCTGACAGAGGGGCATGGTCTGAATGTGAGTCCCAGGCACAGTGGGGACGGACAGGCCTGCCTAGGGCTGATGTCCACACTACCTGAGAAAGGCAGAGAGCTTAAGGGTCACCATGTCAACTTTCTAAAAGATGAGTGAACTAATGACAGAAATCAGTCTGAATTTGATTACTTCTGTGCTTTTCACCCGCCTTGCTGTCATTAATGTTAACAAGGTCCTTTATAACAAATACTGCTGCATGTGGATGGATGACTTGGACTATGTCTTTTATTCTGTTTGGCCGGGAGCTGAAGGTCCTTGTGGGCAGCAGCAGATGACAGCCATTTTGATGGAATCCTTCAGCTGGGATCCTTGTGTATATACTGGCTCAAAAGTCACTTTTCATACCCAAAAGCACGCCTGTTAAATTACAGGATTGCAAGATTGAATCAGCAAGGGTCCATGAAACAGTTGTTCAGTGCAAATTCACTTTAAAAAATTACATATTGGCCTTTTGATTAATAACATGCTTGTAGCCTTGGGTTAATCTTGCAGAAGGACCCTCTAGCCCCAATCTGTAGAAGTATTAGCTATCACAGTCATTATACCAGCATGTTCTATTAAGACTGACCAACTCTTCACATGTCAAGTAAACATTCAGCTTCAGGCCTGTCTGTCATTTATCACTGAGCCGGGGACACTGAGCAGAGCTAAATTAAAAACTGTTGTCCCTCCTCTGGCTCTGTATATGTACTTAAAAATATCTGTGTGTTAAAAGCAAGGCAATATATAATGCTTGTAGTGGCAAAGCAGCACTATTCTGTCAGGACTTTTTCAGAGATACAAAAACATAGTAAAATGTCATGTGGAATGTGTTTTTAAAATTATTAAAAAATCAAGAGGCAGTAATTAAAACCTTCTGAATGAAAGGAGGTTCCTAACTTTGATACCAACATCCAGGCATTTTTTCCGATTTCCTGCTACTTCTCCTTATCCCTATACTAATTATCCAGCTTTGTGGCAATCGGATGTCTGGTTCTCATTTATTGTGTTTTATAATTGTGTATTCATCCAGCTCTTATCACAAAGCTGGATGCTTCAGCTTTGTTTTCCCTCCCTTAAATAATTTATATGTAAGGTTCAGCAAATGGAACCTCACTACTTGTGTGAAGCTGCCATTTAACCATGAAGTGAAATGCTTTTATTGAGTTTGCCCTGCAGATATGGTCCGCTGTGGCAGTGCTGTCCATATTTGGTGGCTGTGCAAGGAGAGCCAGGTGGTGCTGCAAAGCATAGCACAGTGAAGCGTGGACAGATCTAGGTTTGACATTTGTCATCCTGTACTGCTAAAGGGAAGAGAAAAATCTGCTTTTCCATATGCTTATGCTTTAATTTTTGCCTGCAGTTTTGTCCAGATGGCCTTGTGAACATTGTTTACTTTAAGATGCTGTCCCAGATGTTTTTGAATGCCGATGGATAAATGCAACAACTGTGGTATACTAATACACAAATTATTTCCACAATTTTGGCTTTTTTTCCCCTCTTTTTTTTTTTTTTTTTTTTTAACCATCTCTTTTCCCCAGCACTACTCTGGATGTCCCAGTTCTCTGAGGGGAAAACATCTCCAGTTATAATATTAAACTTCTGAGAGTGAGCAGTGCCTTTGAATTGCAGATACTTGGAGCTCCCATTCCCGTGCTGTGGTTTTCTGGAGCTCTGTGGGTGGACGAGCCTCAGACACTGTAGCATGTCCCTTCTGACCATGCCAGTTAAAAGGTGTTGCTTAATGTAGCCCATAAAACTGTGACTGTTTCAGGGTATGACCACCTCATTTGTTGTTTGTTACATTCAAAACCACTTCGTCTGCTTTTTCAACTCGGTCTTTACTTTGCCCTTGTGCTGTCTTAATTTTCCACCTGAGTGGAAAGGAGAGTAATTTAAAGCCGTGTAAGCACTGTTAACAAGAACATTCAAAAATATTTTTAAACAGCAAAGCACCTCTAACTCTGTTTTGAAAAACTCAGATACAACTTGGAAGAACAGTTGCACCTCGGTGGCACTGTAGGGTGCAGGCTGACTGCGTCAGAAGCTTGTTGCCAGATACAACAGATATTTTAATGACTTCTTTTTTATTTAATTATAGTTCCTTCGTTTTCTAAGGAAGAAGGTATTTAGGAGTGTACATAAAAGAACCTTTTGGCATGAGAATTTCATTAACGTAAATAGGTCTGTTAGTTATTTCTCAAGAACACTTTAATGAGACTTCAATGTGAAACTCATTAGAACAAATACATGAATTCATATGTCAAGACAGAGATTGTAGCATCACAGTTCTTGGCATCTATTAAGTCCATAACTCGTTTACATTGACATGCATTGTTAATCAATATTTAAGACACTGCAGATGTCAGTAATGTTCACATTTAGTCCTGCAACCATGACAATATGAAAGTTGCTAGTAGAATTCAAGGCTAAATATTGTTATCTCAAGTCTTTCCATTACCTCTAGGCTACAAGTTAATGACTGTCTAACTTTGCTGCCTCTCATCAATTTAAATAATAAGGGAAACAGGGAATTATGTGGATGTTATAGCATAATTTTATCAATTTTTTGTTACTTGAAATTAAAACACTAGCATTGTCTGTATGTGGGTAGCATTAGCAATTCCTCAGGCTGTGACAAAGGACGGTGGGCTGAGGAGCAAATGTAGGGATAATGAGTCCAGTTGGGCTGTTGACAAGGCAGTTGGAATGGAACACTATAGTTGATAAAGACTTGCAGCATTCAGTGGTAACTTTTGGCTACCTCCATTCAAATGCACCAAAAAGCAGCCTTTCGGTGGTGTTTCTAGTGTGTCTAATGAACATGTATCTCAGCTGCCTATTGCTAATAAACAAACTCAGTTTATTTATTGCTTGTGTAATTGTGGAAGTTACAGTCTTATAGGACAGTATGATTATTATGGAAGGTTTTGTTGAATGTATGTAGTTGTTGAGGGCGTTTTTTTTACCCCCCAGGGCTTTATCTGATGAGGTCTATTTTTTTGGTTTTTTTGGTTTTTTTAAGACTGCGTACAGGAGCTTAGAGTATTATCAAGGTATCTTTCCACATACGTTAAAATTAATAAACATAATCATGAAAAGACTTAATTGATTAAACTATGCAATTATGTGGTCATATTAATCTATAATTTAATTATAGGTTCATCAAAAATCATACGTCTTCGTGAAGAAAACAGTGAAACAAGTGAAATACTGAAAGGAAAAAGCTCTGGTAATGGTGCATCAGTTCCAGTTAAAGGGATAAATAATTTAGGAAATACATGCTTTTTTAATGCTGTCATGCAGGTAAGATGGAAAGATCATACCACTTTCTCTTAGTGGATTTCAGAAATACTAAATCTATATAATCTATGGGCTTCTGAAAACGTTCTGAGTGTTACGAGTCTTCATTCTGCTTTCCGAAAGTGCTTTACATATTCTTTTTACTCCTTGCTATCCAGGGAGTATTTCCTGTTATAATAAAGAAGAATTCCCAGATCAGTAGCATTCTGCACAGTAGTGAGACAAGTGAAAATGCCAAGTGTTTTACACACTGCATATGTGTGTGTGTGGGTTGTACTCTAGCATATGGTTTTAAGTGAAGTTCAGCATTATCAACCATGACTAATGCAGGGTATTTACCATACTGGTGATAGGAATAGTGGTACTTTGTGCATAATGTAAATTTCTGCACTCTGCTTTGGGATGATTTTAAACCCCTACAAGGGATGCAGTTATAAAATTACTTCTGTTGATTATGAGGTTTTTTCTGACTAGAATAAGAGGAATGAGCTATACTAACATACATCTACTGATGTTTAGTGTACAGCCAATCCAGCGTCCTCAAAAAAAGCAGCAGCTTTAGTGGGTTTTATATTGCACCAGCCTGTTGCTTGTCAGCTGAGCAGAGACATCTCCATGTCTGCAGACAGGAGTGAACAAGTGAAAGAAAACTGCTACAAAGGTGTTCTGCACTGGCACACTTTACCTTGTGTTCATGATGTTGATTACAAAACTCATCAGAGATAGTAAAATTACAAATCGTTATCTGTCCATACTTAGAGCATCGTAGAAACCCAAGGGATCTGCAGTCAGAGTTGACCAAAAATAAAGAAACAAAGCTGAGATATATTGAGTTGGTTTCACTCCTAAATTCAGAGAGGTAATACTTTTCAGTGTGCCAAAGCCTTTCTGCTTCATGGGGCATGATGAGAGGGACTGCAGAATTTAAAAGAGGCGAATGGTTTCTAATAATAATGTCCTCATCATAAAAAAAAAAATTAATGAATCTTGTTGTTCAACATGAATAACAAAGTTATTACTAGTGAACTATTTTGAAATTACAGGAAAAGAAATAGATAAAATTTTAGAAACAGCCAGATCAGTGATTTTTTTTTTAGTACTCTTTCTAGTGGTCTGATCTAAACCTCAGTTATACCTTGTGAAATATATCTGGTTTTGTCTACCCCTGAATATATAACTAAAGAAACTGTGTAATTGAATGATCAGCATGTTTCTTGTGGTTTTTTTGTTTTTTTTCCTTTAAGAACTTGGCACAGACTCATGTACTAAATGAACTCATGTATGAGATAAAGGAGAAAGGAACAAAGTTAAAAATCTGTCATACTTCAGATTCTCAACTGGTAAGTATGCACCGAGAAATACAAATTTGGGAAAATGTGGGAAGAAGCTGGAGGACAGGAAAGCACATCACTGTTAAAGACACACTGTTACTCTCCCATTTCTTTTGCATTTTAATTGTTTAGCTGGTTTATGTTACCTGTGAACTGACTTCTTTTGCAAAAATCATTACTCAGCCATGGAGGAGGAGAAAGAATGACTTGCTTTTACATTTTGTGATATTGAAGTATCAAATAATGCCTGATCTTAAGAAAGAGCAGCGGGTTTATTTTTCTTTGCCATTTAATTTCTTCGGTATGAACATATGATACAGGAAATAGTCTGTTTGGCTCTAGAAAGTGTCCATGAAATATTTTCCATCCCAACCCTTCATAGAGAAGTCATGTAAAGTTTATTGCGTGCTTCACAGGCCAGGGGATTAAAATGAGAAAGCGAAAATTTCAGTGAGGAACAAATTTCTTGTCCTCAAGCTCATTGCAGGCATATGGGAAAGTGTCTCCTGTGGCTATTAACCAAAGAATATTCTGCTGTTCTGGTCATGTCTTAGAGACTTGGGGTTTCATTATATGTTGTTGGCAATAAAGATAATACCCCTTTCCCTCTGCTAGCTGAAGCAAATAGTTTACAGATGATTTTTTCATAGTTTTTTCCTTTTTTTTTCCTGCTGTTTGCTGTGAGCTTTCTGGTGGCAGTGAGGGTAGAAGAGTGGTATTCTGTTTCAGATACCTCTGAAACAGAAGATGAAGATTTCACTGTGTTGCTGTAGGTGATGTTCGTAGCTTCTCCAGGCGAGAACAGTGTGAAATTCACTGCGCTTCTGTCTGTATTTCCTCCAGCGGCAGTTCTGAGCAGCAACATGTTTCCTAAGTTCTCCTGAGCCACAACGGAGGTCTGGAGCTTGTTTTTGCCTGAAGGCTTAGAAAGCCAGTGGGGTGTTGGGTTATGCTTGATGTGTAACTTGCACAGCCATAAGGTCGAACGATTATTTTTTGTTTCATGACAATGCTTACAATGTAAATAAAGTCTTTGGAGCAAAGACTGTGTTTTCTGGTCTTTGTGTGCCAATGCAGAATTAGATGGCTGCAGTAGTCTAATTAATAGTAATGTAGAAACCTGCATCTTCCTGCTTGGTAAGGGGCCTTTTCCCACCTTTTGATAGTGAATATAAAGCAAGTACTTTATATTTGTGTGTGTCCATAGCACTTACATTTTGTGTGGATCTGCTGTCTGGACAAGGCACCCTCTCCAACTGTTTATCTGGCACTTGTAATCTGCTTTTCTGCAAGTCAGGCCAGCTGGTAGGGAGCACTGTGGGCACATAAGAACCTTGGAGCATGTTAGGGAGCACTGGTAGTGTGTGGCCATTGAGACACCTGGTGTGTAAGCAATGCAGGACTATCTCCTGCTTTAAGACTGGCTTGAGTGGCTGCTGGCTGGATCCTTCCAGAGCCAGAACTGCTGGCTGGGGTGAATGTTATACCAAGAGGGGCTGTGCAGGATGCACCCTGTGCCTGTCTCCCAGTGCCACGGGGAATGTGTGGGATCTGCCTTCAGCTCTTGCTGTGAACCATTGCTGGTACCTTCACAGCACCTGGTTCATGGAGGAGCAGGCTGTGTTTCTGTGGCTGTTGGATGTGTGGAAATTTCAGTGTGTAGCTCACAGATCAGAGAAGCTGGACACCCCATTCCTAAGGCTGGGTAACAGAGAGCCACTGAGCACAATCTTATGCTGGCCCATTGAGGTGGTCACCTGGGTTGTCTCTCCAGACGTATTTCAGTGCATGTGGGGTAAGAGTAAAGCAGGTGATACAAAGGTTGTCTGTTTTTGTGAGAACGAGACTGGCTTGTTGACATGCCTGTTTGCAAAGGTATTGGTTACCACCAATTTGGTCAACAAAAATTGTTTGCTTTTGTGACTATTACTCCTTAAATAATAAGCCTGCTTTTAAACCATTTCAATCAAACAGGTGGCATGAACATTTAAAAAAAAACCACCCTGAAACACTGTTAAGACTGAAACACATTGCTCGTTATCATGTATGTAGTAACTTGAAACAAGTCTTGTGTCATTACCTTTGAAATCTGATGCGTGATTTACCTTTGTTTTTGAAGGATCCTTTGGTGGTAAACCTCTCCAGCCCAGGACCTTTGACTTCAGCAATGTTCTTGTTCCTTCACAGCATGAGGGAGGCTGGAAAAGGTCCTCTTTCTCCCAAAGTGCTGTTCAGCCAGCTTTGTCAAAAGTATGTATTGTCAGTATCTTTCACTTATTTTTTTAATTTTAATTTCCAGTGATGTGTTTCTAAGGGTGCAATGTCTGTTCCTTTCTAAAGCAGCTGTTAGATTTTTACTGGGCAGTCCAGAAAACAGCTTGTTCATGTTTTAAAGTTACAGGACTCCTTGTTGCATGCTAGGGTTGTACCTGCTCTTCCTGTAATGTGTGGCCCAGTTCATAACCATGGACATTCAATGGACTTCACAGTGAGTGTGAGGGGGCAGAAGGAGGGCATGGTAAAACTGAAGAACATAGGACTACCTTCCAGGTTTTGTTGTTTGTTAGCATAAAGCTGTGCTAACACTGCGAAGTGTGTGTAGGTATTTTGTAAAAAAGAATAAGATTTTAAATGGGGAACCTCTGCTATGATGTCTAACCTTGGCATCAATTCAAAACTAAAAAGGGTCTAGCAAGTAAGGACTTGAAGCAGTACTGAAATGGCATATGGCTCCAGATTGCAAAGAGCTTACAAGCCCTAAAGAAACTCCTGTTTCTTGGTGTGGAAAATGTTTACAGTGGTGCTTTGTAGGTACTTTCAATTATGATGCAAACAATCTTGCTTTTTAAAACACCTGTAGAAGACCTACTTTAAAGTTGATACAAATATTTAAATACTGACTTAAAAGTAACAGAATCTGTAGAAGCAAAGTAGCTGGAAGATGGTATATATGAATCTCATATTTAAAAAATAATAATATTGCATGATAATTTGTTTGCTTCATTATTATTGCCAGGAACTTTAAGCAACTTTAAGTTGCAGCCTCCTACCATGGTGTTCAGGACAACCTTACTGAGCAGGAATGGATTTAAAATATGGTATAAAGAAACAAAAGCTTTTAGACTAGAGCAGGGACAATTTGATTCTGTAAAGAAATAAGTCATTACCTTTTCTTTATCCTCAAAATTCCGCTTCAGAAATGTAATATTATATTTTTTCTATTGTACTTGTCTTCCTTTTGATTCTTTTGAGCTGTAAAAGGAAATGTGTATAAAGTGACCTTACAGCATTTTTGAGTCAAACAGCAGTGTTCTTTGTTTAGCATTATCTACCTGGAAGAAAAATATATAGGGAAGAAAATTAGATTGTTTTCTCACTCCTCCTCCTTGTGTTTCGAGGCTGTCTGAAAAAATGTGATTGTAAGAATTAAATTTGGCTGAGAAATGAAAGGGAAATGATTAAATAACAATAGTAGTTTTTTCCCAGCAAGTGTTAAGGATCGAAGAGAAAAGATGATGTAAAACACATTTTGAAGCTCACCTTAGCAAATTCGTTGTGAAATAATCACAATGCAGTTCACTTCAGATGGCATGGTATTTTTAGAAGTGACAGGTATTTTGTATCTGCTCTGTGTGTGTTTGTGTAGTCATCAAACGAGGCCAGTATTAAATCTCAGCTATCTAGTTGTTCTTCTGTTGTTGTCTTTTGATCATTGAGTTGTGCATACACTTTAACTAGCAGCTAAAATTGAAACATTTTAATGTGGTCAGCAGATTTTTGGTGTTTAGACATGTACTGCCAGCTCCTACCATCCCTTGCCTTCATCCATACTTCTCACTTTTGTTATCCTTGCAGAACATCAAGTAGATACAAATCCTTTACTAGCTCTGCTATCAATAACAAAAGTGTCAGCCACATCCTGTTAGTGAGAAGTTAGGTGTTTGGGGGCAGTAAGGTGCTGGACAGGTATGACAGAAGGTCCTGGTCTTTGGATTGTTCTATAATTGTTGGGGACATAAGCAAGAAAGGGGGGGTTTCAGAAAATTCAGCAGTGTGCAGTGGTAAAAGTAGGAGAATGAGAAATCTTTATCTTTGCAAACTTAATGTATTTACTGTTTATTAGCTTTAACAGTATGAATGCAGTCTTCTGTCATGCCATTTTTACAAAGCCTTTTTTTTCCTCTATTTTAAAGTTGGCTTTATGTTCTTCAGCAAAGTTGAAATGCAAGAGAGCACAGGGCAAGATTGCAGGAGTTTCAGCTGGGAAGAAGTCTGTGTTACTGCAGCATCCTCTGTAAAACTGCTTCTTGAATGCTGCCAAGAGGTTGTGCTAATAAAGTAATCCTAGAGGCAGGCACTACTTGTGGTCTTCACGTTGCATTAGCACAAACTCTTTTTATTCAACAAGCAAAGTTCAAACAACAAGTTTCCTAAAGAGATGACAGGATGAATGTGTAAAAGGGAGAGCTACAGTGACACAAAATGTTTGTGTTTCAGAGATACATCAGAGAAAAACAAGTCAGTTAACTACTGGGGAGAAGGGCATGGGGGAGACATTCTAATACTAGTGTTTTGGGTTTATGTATGTTACATAAAAGCTTGCTGACTCCAGTTGCAACCTCTTTTTCTTTTTTCTTTTTAAATTCATTCTTTCCCCATCACAGATCTTGTTGTCTCAGTGCAAGTGTACAGCATATGACCATACCTTTCTTCAGTAAAGAATTTATGAAGGAGATTGTACAGATAGTGTAGAATGGAAAGGGTGCAGACACTGCCTTGTTCAGCTGCAGCTCTGGCATGTCCGAGTGGGATCCTGAAACCTGCAAGTGGATACATGTTCACAGCTCAAAAGCAGTAAGAGGAGTGGAGCACAGTCATTTTCAACTGCAAACTGCTTCTCTAAGAGTCTGAGGAGATCATGGTGTGAAGTTCGTAATCTTGTGTTTGAAAGGGCGTTTGTGGTGCTCTTTTTTTTTATTAAATAACAAAAGAAAAAAATGATACTGAGTGTTAATTCTACCAAGTGGTGGAGCAGCCAGGTTGAAGAAGGGGAGAAGAAGAAAAGGAATGGATGAGTCTTTCTATAGCAACTGTTTAGCGTCTGGTACTAATTCATCCACTGTTAATTTTGTTAGTGTTGCAGCTGTCAGATGTTTTGCGAGGACAGATTGTGAGCATAGCTACGGGGCCCTTCTGTTGGTTTTCCACTATGCTGAATATCAGGACTGCAGACTTCTGACTTATCTGGAGACTTAGTGACTAATGCAACACTGATGTATTAAGAGGACATAAATTTTATTTCCTTTATTTTTTATGATTGAATAATTTTATTGGTGGAAGAAAGCTTAGTTTTGCGTAGCAAGTAAATGTTGCAGCATATGAAGTGATGAGTCCAGAAAGGAGTTATAGAATTTAGCTGCTTCAAACATCCATCAAATAATTATTAATAGAGGTATTTTGTTGCTACATTAACATGCAGGAAAAAATACTTCCCCAACAAAGATTTTATTGGTGTTCACAAAATCTACATAGGTCTTCCTTCTCCAAAGGCTATTCATCCTTCCTTCTCATGTGCAGAAAGTAGAACTGAAGGCAGAGGTGGGACTGGCAGAATGGAGGTCATGTGTAGTTAGGACTGTTGATATTAACAGAACTATAGTTTTGGAGGGGAAACCTAAACAATTCCACATTTATCACTTCTGAGAGGAAATGCTAAGGAAAACTAAGGTAATGTTATAGAAGATACAAGACATAAAGGAAACAGAATTTTTCTCATTAATTAAGGAGTCTTTCTGAGCCTTTTCTTTTGAAATAATATTGCTGTAGGAAAAAAAAAAAGATCTTTTGCTTGCTTATTTTTCCCATATGACTTTTACCATTTAATAGCAGCAGAACACACAGTTGATGTTACGAATTATTTTGTTACGAATTCTTTTGTGTCCTTGTCATGCCTCCATATGCCTTGCTTGGTGGTGCTGTGTCATGTTCAGGAGCTCTGACAGAGGAGATTACAGCTTCTCTGTGCAGCAGCAGTTGAGAGATTGCACGTCTTTTTTTTCAGCAAACTTTGTCAGAGTTTTCATAATTTTAGGAACAAGTTTATGAGTGCAAAGTAGACAAATTGCATGTAAAAGTGTATGTTGGCAGAAAGCATCTGCATGTGTTCCTGCGCTTTATGTTCACTTCTACTCGGGAGGAAGACCTGTGTAGCACTTTGGAGAACACAAGTATTTTCAATGTATGGTATTGGTGAGCTATGTAAGCAAAGGTTATAGATAAAATGAAGAAGTAATTTTATTAGATACATTGAAGGTGTATTCTCTATTTGGGTTAACCAGAATTCAGGCAGAGGTAACAAAAATAGGAAGCCTTTATGTCAATAGGAATTTGAATATCGGGAGTTTAGGCAGGAGAGAACATGAAAAGAAGACATGACAGCAAGAGAAGACAATGAATGATAGAAGATAAATTAGTTGTGCTTCTTTAACTGCCCTTGTAAGAGTTCAAGGAGCTGTCTATGAAACTGAAAGGCAACAAATTTAGAGCTAGGGGAAAAGTAAAAGAAAAAAGTAGTTTTTAAAATGTTTTATAGGGTTAACCTGTGGAACTTGCTGTCACAGAGTGCTATTGGAAATCCTAAAGGAAGAAAGAATAGATCCGGTGCATTGCAAGAAAGTGGAGGTATCTCATTTTCCTTTTTGGGGGAAGGTGAGACAAAATGATGAAATAAATCAGCTAGAACATCCAAAGAAGAGCTAAGTGCTGCCTATCCATGCCCTTGAGATAGTACAGTTGTGCCTGGTGTTATCTGTTACTTACATGTGGGGCCAAGCCCATGTTTGGTTGGGCTCCTCCCAAGCATCTCCTACCAAGAAGAACTATGTAGTGTACGTACTGCATTAAAGGATTCCTGTGCATGTTGCCCTACTGGAAAAAATCAAATAGTATGTTCTGTTTTCTGTTTCCAAGCATTTGTTGTTGTTTCTAAAGTTTTCCAGGGTATTAGGCTGTCTTCTGCACAAAGATAGTAATTCTTGAAAGGATGATTTTGGAGAAGATTTTTGTTAGAGACAGTAAAAGTACGTCAGCTTTGTGCAGTATGATTGAATGACTTTAATTGTATCCCAGTTCTGCTTTTAAATCATAGCTTAATTTCCCTCAAATGAATATAATATAGGAATTAAAACTCTTACGTTTTTTTTTTCTTTGAAATACTGTGTTACTATGTAGTTTTTGTTACTACAGCATTCTAGGAAGTAGATCATAATGAAAAGTATTTCTTTAACTGATAGTCAAGCAATTATAACTGGTTTCCAGATGAGCAACGAGAGGCTAGATAAGTAGCATGCATGTAGATGTCACAGTTGTCCTTCACCACTTATGGCCATTAGCAGGAGTTCAACCTGTTTGTCATTATCCTGCTGACACTGTACAACAGGTTGTATCGCATTGGCACTGGCTTCCATATGTCAGCACATCTGTGAGCGGTCAACTCAACCAACCATCTCCAAGTCCCCCACTTTTGCCAAGGATATTGCTTGAAGCATATTTTCAAGGAGACGAGAGCACACATCTTTTAGTTGTCAGATTTCTGTGTATCAGCGTGGATTAATTCCTTTTTCTTCTCTAATACTGGTTTATAAGTGTAGGAAGTTTCCAGTAAATGCATTGTGAGGTGTGAAATTCCCTTCCTCCTTTTTATTGTAATTTTTCAGTTTCCTCTTGTGGTTCCGCCCCCCCGCCCCCCCCCCCAACCAAATGCACTAATCTCAATTGTTTTTCCACAAAACATGAGATATTTAGAATTATATGCAACATTATGCATGCTATGTACAGGAATGACGGATTAATTATATCTTAAGCAGTTTTAACAATGACATCATTTGTCAGTCCAAGTAAATGACTCAACGTTATAGGGAATCTTTACAAGTCACTTTCCCCACCGCTTCACTTTTAAAGTGGTAGCTGTTACATTCCCATCATCTTTGTTTCCATTAAAATTCAGGTGTATAGTTTTAGTACAGGCCCTGAGAAGCCTAAATAATCTTGTACTTGTAAATGCACTATATTCTAATAAAATGAAAAAAAAAACCCAAAACAAAAAATGAAAAACTTCCGTGGCTGAGTTAATTTCCTCCCCTCCTAATTTAAACTGATAAAATTGTGTGAAACATGCAGGTAAATTATTTTACTTTGAAATACAAAATAGTAAATTCATTTTCATCTGAAATGAGTATTGTATACTCATCAGTGAGAGGTTACACTGCAAACCATAGGCTGTAACAAGAAGTATGTGTGGGGCTTTTTCCTGATTTGCATTGAATATTTAGCTCTGTGAGGTATCTCTGCAGTGAAAAAAACCCTCCTGTAACAGTGATGGAGTTTTTGCTTGCTCCTTTGTCAAGCAATTATTAATTTTTCTTCCTTTGTACTGTAGTGTCTCTTACAGAGGTCCTGCTTTTGTGGCCAAAAAGTAATAAAATCCCTATTAGTACCAGGATCCAGAATGTGTACATGTGGAAGGTTTTCTTGCTATACTGGAGCTGTTAATGTGCCTATACTGCAGGAGATGGGCTGAATATATTCATTGATTCTCACTGCCACAGGAAAACAAGCAATTTCTCATAAGTTAATGATAATACTATGGCTAACTAACCAGATTTCTCAGAATTGAACTGATTCTGCCATCTGGGTTAAAAAAAAAGTTTTTTTCAGATTCTTAGACATTCAATGAGAGAAAACTGTTTTAGTGAATTGAAAAGTGAAACTGTGTATGCATGCAAATATGTGCATGCAGCTACATATGTTATTTATTGTTTAAATGTATATTGAGTGTTTTATTGGAGCCAAAATAAAGGTTCAATGCTTTTCAGAAAGTATTTGCAATTTATAATCAAATTTATTAGAAATAAAACATGTGATTTTAATAGAAGAAAAGATTGTATTTTAGGAATATTAAACAAAATATTTAATTTTTAAGATTATTTTAATTTTCTAAATTTGAAATTAATTTTTGAGGTTGACTTGCTTGTGAAAGAAAAATTCACTTTCAAAAGAATGCTTAAAAAAGTCACCCACTCTACTGATTCCAGATTTTATAATAAGCCTCACAGTACAGTAGTGTCACGGGTTAGCATAGTTTGGGGTTTTTTTTTAAACTACAAGTAGCATCATTAAATCATTTTTAACTAGGGATATTGTCAACTTTCTGTCAAAAACTGGATATAAAGTGCAATGTGAAAGTATCCTATCCTATTTAAATGTGAACATGTTGTTTTGCATATGCAGGTCCAGATTTGTTCCACTTAATTTTAGGCATTGACCTTACATATCTGCCTTGTCACCTTCAATCCTTCTCGAGTTACACTCTAAGTGCCTCCAGGGAGCAGTTCAAAACTGAGACCCCTGTATCACTGTCCTGCCTGTAGCCCATGTCTGCTGTGCCTTAACTTGGCATCTCGACACCTTGCCCAGCTTTACATTTTACTGTTGCAGGCACGTCGCAAATCTGGTGTGTTTTCTGGTCACCTTTAATTTCTCCTGTCCATGAGCACAAACTTTCAAGGCAAATCTGAGCAGCTTTAGAGTATGAGTGGGATGGAAGCCTCACTCACCCTCAAGAACCCTCAACAGCTTTGCTGGGCAAGTGAGATCATTGTGCCAGGGGAAATACCAATATATATTTGCAGCTCTGCATGCTGGTTAACCACAGCACACGATCAACAGCTCAAAGTGAAAACTGGCTCAACATGTGTTTAATAAAATTGAGGAGCTGAGTGAGTGGTTGGTTTTTCTGGCTGCTCTGCCAGTTTGGTAAAACTCCTGTTTGAGCTGTGCTAATCCAATTGTCCCTGTGCTAGGTTTTGGAAGGGGTGCACATGGTTAAGCCTGCATGTGCTCACCTCGGTCTGCAACAAGAGTCACAGCTGCCATTTGGTGGCATTACTGGAAATTCAGAAACCCACCTGTTGCAATCCTGAGTAACTTGCTCTAGGGGACCCTGCTTGGGCAGGGAGGTTGGGTTAGGTGACCTCCAGTGGTCTCTTCCAACTCCTTGTGATTCTGTGGAGTCTCATTTTAGATTAGGTAGTTCAAGACTGTAATTAAAGATCTGAAGGGTAACCTGCCTGGAAAGACAGGTATAGCTTGGCCAGTCAATTACAGGTAATGTGAATAGAGATGTGTTAATAGTGAATATTTGCACAGCCTCATTTGGGGTTGCAAGAACCTGAAGATTCAAATTGTTTATTAGAAGCCTTCTAGCTATGGTTATATTCGTAAGGAGAACACCTTAAGGATCTATCCATGTACTCATAAGTTTATTTTTTCTAATTTCTATGTAATCTATGCCTGGAAAATATGATCTTTAGAATACATTTAGATGCTGTGAATGGTAAAAAAAGAATTCAACATTTCTTTGATAGTAGTGATTGATACTACTGAATGGCTGTCTCGGAACAGATGCAATGTTACCCCTGTGCAGTTGCCTAAAAGATCACCAGTGTAAATGGGAGCATAGTCAGAAACAGATGTTTTTCCTCTTTTGTCTTCTGAGGGTCATGTGGGTGCTGCTGGTGATCTAAAAGGACTATAATGCACATCTGAGATTTCTCCTCAAATGAGAAAAGGGTGAGATAGCAAAGGAGGTTAAGCACTTGGAAAATCTTCTTTCTCTCTCTTCCGTGACATTGGGAATGTCTGGTGGTACAGGAGTACTGGTGTAGTCTGTTAGGAAAGAGCTGCTAGCATGGATAAGACTCTACTGGCAAATCTGTATTTTAGGCAAGCCACACTCCATAAAGTCAAACTGCAACCCAGGTTAAAGTGCAGCCTTACTGGTGAAATTGCCTGCCACATCAGGAGCTTCCTAAAGCCCCATAAGGTCCAGCAGGGATTGTACCTATTTACTCTGGCGTCCAACAAGTGTCTGATGTTGACATCATCTTGTTAAGAACCTCCCAAGATAATTCTAAATTCTTTACTGTTTCTTTCATAGGGCTCCTCGATTTAAGGGATTCCAGCAGCAGGACAGCCAGGAGCTTCTGCACTATCTGTTGGATGCAATCAGGATTGAGGAGACAAAAGTAACGTCTTTGTGTGTCTTTTAAAAGTGAACTACCAGTCATTGCTTCAATGTTCTTCATGTTCCCAGTGTTTTAAAGATGTACTTAATGGAGTAGGAGTGTCTATTTTCATTATCTTCAGAAAAATAATTTTTTGGAAAGATATTTAATTATGTTCATGTTGACTTGTTAAGATAGTTGATTGGAATGAAAGTTTCAGTTAGTAGTAGAAGGAGTATGGTAAGTAGAATATAGCAGCTTTAGAAATCTGAGTTGTTTGCCTTTGCAAAAAGGAAAAGGAAAAAAAAGGACATCTGAGATGTAAAGAAAATAAAGGTAGGACCTCTGTGTTAGCTGACAAAGTGAATTTAAAGCTTTGGAACAAAAATTAGCAGTTCTTAGCTATGGCCCTGCCCACAATTTTAACTGAAAATTTTCACTGAAAATTGTGGGAGAAAAAAAAATCATACAGTTTCTCGTGTCTCTTGAAAGTGCGAGGAACCCCTTGTTTTATCAGCAAGGTGCTGTTTTTCATTGCTTAAAATCTACATCCAAGTATGTGAAGTACAGAAGCAGTTTGTTATATTGAAAATGTCCCTGTGTGAGTTTTGTTTCTTTTCCTTCATTATTTGCATGTGTCCTGCATTGTTCATGCAAGAAAGGGTGTGTTTGGTTGCTATTTTGACCATATCAGATTTAATCTGTCTGACTTAGTCTTGGACCCTTCTTTTCAGATGACACTTTGTGGTAATCTAGGCCTCCTCTAAAGGAAGGCCTTAAATCTTGGACTGAGCAGATTACTTCCTCTTCCCTTTAATTTAGTAACCCAGTGAATGTCATGATCCTGAGCTGAATTATCTCACAGTTAAGATGTAAAGCTGTGTCTGAGCCCAGTTCCTGGCACTACAGTAGAGCTGAACAAGTCCCCATCCTGCCAGAATACTAATATTTATTGGTCTTGTCAGCAGCATTCTTGATTATCAACAGAACTGAACTGCAAGAAAAAACAGTTAAACCTTGACACTGTCACGCTTAGAAAATGATGTCTGCAACAGGGCACACAACAGAAGCAGCTGACTTCATTAGGAAACATTTGTCATGTTTTTTCAGCAGAGGGAAACGTTATTATTTTATTTTTTGATTTTTGTGTAATAAAAGGTGAAAACTGTATTTTCTTGACAAAGGAGGATTCACAGAAAGCAGGATTATTACAACAACTAAGCTGCTTCTCCAGGAGGTGCTTGTGCTCTCCCCTCAAGTCAGTCTCCTGTCAGCTTCACCAGCAGATGTGCCATCATTGCAGTAACCTGCATTAGCATTTGCCTTTTGAATCATTTATTATTAGAGAGCAGTGACAGCTACAGTACCTACCTCAAAAGAGTGATGGAAGATGGCGAAAATTTAGGGTGATTTTTGGGCAGTATTTCTGCCACCCCATCACCAGACAGAGAGAGGTGGGTGCCACCCTGCCCTGCAATTACATCCCACTGCTGCCCTAATGGTGCGTGACTGCAGACACATCTTTATCACCTCGGGGTGCTCTGCCACTGACAACACTAGTAAAAGCTCTCTCCCTCTCAGATTTTTTTTAATTATCCCATGTTTCAGGTTTATAGATGGCAGACAACCAGCAGACATAAGGCCTGTGCTGTCTGGACACAGGCAGGAGCCCAGCAGCTGCCCCTGTGGCCTCCCCACCATGCAGGCTCTGGCTGGGCAGTGCCTGCAGCAGCCTGTGTGCCACCAGAACTCCATAGCAGGGGTTACAGCTGCTAAACTTCCTCTTTCATGCTGCTTTTAAACTTCCTTCTTGGAAGAGGCAACAGCCCTGCTGAAAGGTGACTGGCTGCTTTGCCATCCACCTATGAGACAGCTGAACATGGCCATCCCCACTTCCCTATCCCTGCCAGGATTAGTTGTTTTTAAACCCTAGGTTTTGGTGAGAAATACATACAGTACATAACACAGCACTATTTATAGGAGCTAACCAAAAATCCTGTTATACTTTTGCCTCTTCTGTGTGGTTTTGTGTTTGTATCTGATACCAGTGCTGAACTTTTTCATATTCCTGTGGCAAAAAGTTAGAAAGTGTGTTTGTACACAAGTGGACTTCTAAGCCAAAAGCTTGGCCATACAACAATAAAGATGACATAGCGTCTGCCATTTCCAGCAATGTGGGCTGGAGATGGTTTCACACCGGGGCCTGAAGTGGCTGAACCCTGCTGCTAATTGATTAATGTCTGCTGCCATTGTCCACAGCACCCTACCCATTCAAAGACTATGTCTTTCTTTGACCTAAATAAATGGTTCAACGCGCTAATCCCAACAAAAGGGTTGCTTATGGCCCTAAACCCATTTATGGTGCTCAACTTCATGAATTACCTATTGATTAATCCTTTTAGTATATTGTTGGCTTTAAGATGAACAAAGCTGAGCTCGGGGCAGCGGCAGTTAATTCACAAGCCAGGTCACATACTCATAAGGTCGGAGTATGACTTGGTCTGATGGGTGTCTGAACTGGATACCAAACCTCTGACACTGTCTGTCATCCTCACACTACTGTGATATGTGGCTTGGAAGTGTGCTTTGCTGCCTGGAAACTAGAGCTATTTATTAATCTTTCTGTTAGGACATAGAGTTTGAGTTGCAGAAGGTTTGGTATAACCACTTGTCTCTTAGAATGGTACTTTGCTCTAAGTGTGACTTTGGTATTTAATTATAAATGTCATTTGCACACCAACAAGGGACACTTGTATATGTTTGTAGATCAGAGAGACGGGACATTTGCCAGGAAAAGGGAAAGCATAGGTCATGCATACTGGAGTCAGGGGGCCTGATTCATCCTCCTGCTTCTCTCTCTTCAGTGTGTCAGAGGTTGGGCTTTGCTACCAGCCCATGCAGTTCTACTGCCAGGAATACAACGTCTCCTCACATCCAGGCAGCTGAGAAATAGTGGGGAGAAGCACTCCCTATCTGGAGGGGCAGCTACAAATTCATTAATGAATTTGCTTCTTTCTGATCCTTCTTTCAAACCTATAGTTTTTAGGATTTTTTCTGAGTAAATGTTGATAACATTTACATGGACTCATAAGGAGTTTTCTTTCTTTTCTAAGGTTTTCTAACATACCTCTGGAATTTGCAGTGTTAGAAGATAAAAAGAAGTGATAAAAATAGTGCCCAAATGCAGTCACTGAAGTCTGGCTACTGAAAGACTCTTAGCTGCCTTCCAATCAGTATTAGTCCATTTGCAATGGGAGAAATGGATAGTATTAGTTCACTGAAAATACCACAGTTTCTTGGTAACCTTTAAAGTGCCCTATGATGGTTCCCTTTAAAGGAAAGGAAATTTTTGGATGATTATCTACTAAAGTTAAGCTCATGTAGTTTTGACACTGTTAGTGAAAAACAACAGTAGTTTTACAGTATTAAATTATGCTAATTTTATGGAAATAAGACAAGATAAAGTCTAATCATATATTACTAGTTTTTAGAATGTTTACACTTAAAATACTTGTTTTTATTTTTACTTCTAGCGTATACAAACTGGTATCTTAAAAGCATTTAATAACCCAACTACTAAGACAGCAGATGAAGAAACTAGAAGAAAAGTCAAAGGTATGCAACTCCTCATTGAAAACTTCTAAAACTGCACGAGTCTTTAAATACCATTTTCTTCAGAGCTGCCTATTGCGAACATATCCGAAGTGCTGTAATTGCTAGGCTTCATTCTGTGTTACTCTAGTGCCGCCTAGTGTGTACCTAAAGTATAGAGACCTGACTTGCATCTTTGTATCCAGGAGAAAGGCTCCCCGATGACAATAATGCATCTTTTAATAATAAGTAGAACTTAATTTTGTTTTCTAAAATAGCCTGCTCCATATTTGGTATATAGTCATAATTACTTTATACTCAGAGAGGTCACTTTCCATAAATAAAACTGATTTCTGTTAGTTGACTGGTACTGTGAGCACTCTAAATACACTTACAAAGTCAAGATAGGCAGCAGTTTGTAAAGAAGGCTTTTTTTTTCAAAAGAAGAGGGGGTTTTTTTGGGGTTTTTTTTTGCGTGTGTTTGTTTATTCAGTAGTTCTAATTTGGGGGATTTTGTTTTAATTAAAGTCCTAATGGTTAAGATGTTTTGTAAGTTGTCCTTCCCAAATCTGCAAACATTAAGGCATAGAGATATATTAGAAGAGGATTTTGTTACATTTTTTAGAGCTTTATAGTTGAAAAGAAACATTTTGAAAGGGTGATAACCTGTCTGCTTACCCCAGTGTCTATATCAAGGCAATGCAATATTATGTATTCAAAAGAAAACTGAGATTTTATTTAAAAAGCTTCTTCTTAAGAGATGCAGTATTACTATTCTGTTACAGAGGATGGGGAAGGGAAGGATGAAAGGGAACCTTCTCACTAAAATATTTTTAAATGTTGAGATAACAGTGTATGATGTATTAGTTATTGTATTGTATTCAAAACATTTTGAATATGTTTAAAATTGTGCTTTCATAATATATCTTGGAAAGAATTTTGTTGTACTTATAGTGTGGCATTGGATGTGTTATTTTTCACATTTAAAAAAGGCAATGTTTTTTCAGCATATGGAAGAGAGGGTGTGAAGATGAACTTCATAGATAGGATCTTTGTTGGTGAATTGACTAGCACTGTCATGTGTGAGGAATGTGAAAATGTAGGTATTCTGGAATTTGGTTTGATGTGGAATAGATCACATACTGGTTTGATTACGTTGTCTTGAAAGTATAAAATTGTGTTGCCAATTTTATACTTGTTTGTTTGTTTGTAAAAACAAGACTTTATTGAAAGCTTCTCATTTGAAATGATTTATTCCTTCTTTAAAGCATTATCCTCCCAAACCTAAGAAGAGGGATCCTTTGAATTAAAAAAGGATTCAAGTACTGCGTTTGATTTTACATCTGACTCAAGGCTGGAGGTTCCAAATTCTATAACCACATGTGTTACACGTCAGTGTTATTTGATATTTTTAAAAGACTTCCCTATCTTAACACATAAATCCTCCTGCCTGCTCTTCTGGGATACTCCTGAAAATTGGAAATTACTTACTTTGAATTAGAATGAGTGGGAAAATGCTAAAATTACTTCTTTTTCTTTGAAGTATTTTTTATAATTAATGTAATAACCCTAATGAACAGTATATTCCTTTCATAATTAATATTACTGACATTCCATCAAAAATGCTTTCCATGATCCTTGTAATTTTCTTTTAAGTTTGAAAGAGAAAAATCTTACTTGCATGACTTTTCTGATTGAATGTTACATTTGTGTTTGGTTTAAAACATTCTATTTCATATTATAGAGATTAAGTAAATTAATCAATCTGAAAAATTAAGCACAGTCCTGCAGTGCCAGGTAAAGTTCCCTGTGTGTGATGTGTAGCTTATTCTTCAATGTGCTACTAGTACCAATGAAGAACTTTGACTATATGAAAAATAGAGGTTGTATGTATTTTGCATGTCTCATCTTATTTTTGCTGGATTCTTATATTCTGCCTGCACAGGACTTGGGAATATGCTAGCTGTAGCCCTTTGAGGAAGAGTTTAGCTTTCATTTTCCTTTGCCTGCACTGGCAAGATACTTTTGATACATGTTTGGTCATGCAGACTGACCTTTTAGAGGAATCCCTGTTTGAACATTGCTCACCAGGCAGTCAGTCACCACAGCTGCACTGCTTTTGATCTCATTTATTGCTTTACTGGAACCTAAACGTTCCTGAGTCGCTCGCATATAAACTTGCAGTCCATACCACATGTCACAGGTGGAAGATGGGGTCACAAATAGAAGAGAAGGGACACGATGACGGTAATTGATGGCATGACTGTGATTTAAATGTACAACATGACTTTTACTTCTTTTTTAAAGGTTTTGTTTTTCACAGTCTTTCCAGAGGTAAGATAAGTCAGTTTTGGAAGGAATTCGAGAACAGCAAGGGAGAAATCCTAAGGAACTTAGTGATAAAGGCAGATGGAAAGTGCTGAAAGAGATTGTCTAGGTATGCTTTGCAAGATATTTCCAGCTTATACATGGCAAAATGAAACCTCAGTACAAAAAAAGAGGTTGGTTTTCTTCAATCCCTTTTCCCCCTGTAATTGGATTTATTTTACCAATTGCTATATGGTGTGAAAAAATCTAACAAATCTTTTGACTATAACCAGTAAGACTGATTTAATCTTAGCTGAGAGCATGAGGTTAGAACCTGTCACTTAACTGTCATTAACCAGTCCCTGCTGCATAACAGCTCAAACACCTGTGCAGAAGTGTCCAGAATCAGGAAATTCTAAAAGGTAGCTTTCTGCAAAATGGCACCACAGAGGCCCATGTGACTTGAAAATCCATCTGGAGCTCAGAGAAAGTGAGCACCACACTGCTTCAAGTCAGTTCGTGCCCAGATGAATGGCCTTGCCCTTTGTCTCTGTGTGCTGAAGTTTTGTGCGGTATTAGAAAGAAAATTAGAGCTAACTTAATTTTTTTTAAAAAGTTAGTGGGAAGTTCTTCATTGTAGTTTCATACATCTTGTAAGCAATTAGTTTTTTGTATAGTTTTGATAATACACTGATTAAATAAAGGGAGCTGTGTACTAAACCCATATACTGTTCTTTGCGTTTAAGTGCATTTTCTCTTTTTCTTCAAGATTTCAACAGTAAAAGAACCTTTCATTGATCTTTCACTTCCTATAATAGAGGAGAGGGTAAGAAACAGAATATGTAATAAGTAACTATTGCTTCCAGTGGATTGTTTTTAATACCCTTAATAAGTTATTTATGCATGTACACATAGTTTTGATTTCAAGCCTAAAAATGTAACCTTGTCCATAAATACATGTACTGTTACCCATCTATTCATTATATGATTTTCTACATATATATATATAGGCATAAAATGTCATAAGTGCGTGTATCTTTAAGTTAGTCCAAACTTAGATCAAATGCCCATAGTAACTTACAGAATATATAGGTCTGAGGTTAGATTAATTTAATAGTATGTACTTATATAAATAGAATTATTATAAGCCTTTTTTTTTTTTTTTGGAGGTCCAGAGAGGCAGATTCTATCCTATTGGTTTGCATCTAGAGAACCTGAGTCCCTTGGGCTGATGTTTACCTACAGGATGAGACACTGTAAAAATGGATATTTGAATATATTTGTTCTGGTGTTCTCAGCATTTCATGGATTGCCTCCATTAGCTGCAGAGGAACTGTGTTCCTTTGAAGGCATAAACTGTTTTTTCAGAACTTGGGCTTTTCATTTGAGAGTAGTGGGGGTGGGCTAGGAGTGGTTCTTCCCCCATCCTGCATATATTCATCTACATTTAAGGGAGAGTAATTAATGTAATATTTTTTTCTGTATAAAATGTATTCTCCTCCAAACACCAGTTTTTTTCATAACAAATTCTTCATCTTCATTGGTGCATTGAGTGCAGATGCCTGTGGGAGTTAAGGCTTTAAGAGCATTTTGAGAATCCGGGCCCTTGTGCTTCCTGGCTGTCATGTGTAACAAGGAAACTTTGTGGGTTCTGTTTGAGAGCCATTTCTGTGGGTGTTTAGCAGTCGCTGCACTTACTTGAGGATGGGCATTACTTTATAGTCATCACTTTCCTCTACGGCTGAGATGTGCTGCTGCCAGTAATGTGATGGCAGGGGTCGGGGTGGGGGGGGAATGTGGCAGCTCTCTTGTCACAGACTGCTCCAGGCACTGACTTAGGGATCTGTGTCCCTTTTGATAAAGTCACATCTCGTACATGTACACATGTGCTTAAACAATAATAGAATAGATTATTTTGTATTGTCTTACATACAGAAATTTTGTATCATTCCTATTCGTTGTGGCTTTCAGTTGAACCATCAGAGATAATGAGAAGAGTTTATGATTTAAAAAAAAAAGAAAGTAGTCTTATGTCACAATTCAGGGGACCATTTAATTGGTTTTATATAGGTCATTGTTTTCTAAAATAAAGGAAAAAAATCCACCTACATTCATCTTTTCTATAGGTTGCAAAGGAATACAAAATTGACATGTTGCCTTTCCTGATTTCCTGTCTGATTTCTTAGGTTGCAAAACCTGTGCCCTTGGGAAGAACAGGTAAAAGTAAAAGTGTACAGGAGGCAGATCTTGGTCAGTATAATTGTTCTTCTATCGGTACACTGAATAATCAACCCAAAATTGTCAAGAAACACACTTTAACAAAAGATAAGGTAAGAACTTAAATACTCACACTAACCAGTCATCCTGAGTTAACGGAAGTTTCTAGGGTGACTGGGAACTTCTAGGGAATTTTGACACATGTTAGTGGGATTTCATAGTATAGATATAGCTGACATAGACTTGTTTTAAAATATTTAGGTCATCATTAGAAGCATGAGAAATTACAGTCATTGGTAACCATTTAGCTTCCAGTTACAGGGTTTCATTTATAAGGAAAAAGAAAATCTGCAGGCTAGTTTCAATTCATGTTGCTTTTGGAACTATTGCAAGGGTCTGTGCTATATTGAGTACCATAAAAACTCCCCTGAATCAGGTCCTAACACATTAAACACATGTGAAGAAAAAATAGAACATATAACCATATAAAACAATGATAGGAGAAGAGAATGAGAGAAAAGTAGAAAAAGGACATGAGGTAGAAACAAAAGGATGAAAAGAAGTAGTGCAGAAATATTGTTATAGAAGAAAAGGCCTAAAACTCAAACTGTTGAGGTGAATGGAAGGATTCCCATTGGTACCACTGGAATTTTGATCCAATTCAAATAAAGGAAATAAAAAAGAGGAAGGAAAGTTGCTCATTTCTTTTGGAAAGTAGCCAAACAAAAGAAGGCAAGAAAAGAGTCATGAACATTTGCAAATCACCTAAAATTATGGCAGCTTTGTGGGTTTGGTTTTTAAATCTATAGGAGTAGTTTTCTGTGGAAGCAATCTTTTTTTTTTCTTCTTGCAATCTTGATTAAAAAAAAGTCAACTTCAGGTAATACTCAAATCAGCAAACATCCTCCTAGGGATGCCTTAGTTAATTCTATAACACATGCCTGCAAGACGAGTTGAATTTTTTCTGGAGCTGCTCATCAACTAATGCCTCTCATGGGAGGCCAGGGGAGTAGCTTAAACTTGGGAACCTTTTAGAAGCTTAAATTAGATTAAGCAAATACCACTCCAAATGTGCCATCCACAGCTGTCACAAAGTGAAAGTAATTAGTTGTGGGAAGTATTGATCTCACAGTAAGTATAATGCTTGTAGCTGACTGGGGTGTAGGTTTCTAATCCTCAATTAGTTTTAAAACATCTTAAGGAACTCAGCTATCTTAAACATGAGAGATGGAAAATATAAAACAATATAACTCCCCAATAATTTGCTTTGAATTTGAATCATGATTCAGATATGTCAGCTTGCAAATCTGCTTTCTATTTCTCCCCTCTATTACTGAATTAATAATGCCATAATTTACAGAATCAATTGAACCATGAGAGACGACTTGCCAGAAAAGCTTCCTCAAAGGAAGAAGAAAGAAGTCCTGTTATCATGCAGGAAAAAGCCAAAAAGCTTGAGCTGGAAGGTAGCTCTGGCATCCTGTACTCCAAAGACCCCACTGCTGAGGCAGCTGTCAATGGAAGCCAAACGGAGGGCAGTGAGAAGGAAGCCAGCCGCTCCGAAAGCAGCTTTGATGCAGACAGTGAAGCCTCAGAAAGCGAAAGTGCTTCTAAGCAAACAACTTTGAGCCCACCCAGCAGCGTGTCTGGTGTGCACGTCAACCCCTTAAACCCTAAAATGCCGCACAAGCCAAGCGACAGCAACGAAGAGATGATTTCCAGTGCCATATCCAAGCTTAGCTTCTGTGAGCCTGTAAATGAAGATAAGAAACCAAGCTGTGGAGATCCAGCATTAGGTTTATCAAATAATTCCATGTTCTCAGTAGGCAAATCCTCACTATCCCAAAACCCTCAAAATGCTTTCCAGACGCTTTCCCAAAGCTACATAACTAGCTCGAAGGAATGTTCTGTTCAATCCTGCCTTTACCAGTTCACCTCTGTAGAGCTCTTAATGGGGAATAACAAGCTTTTATGTGAGAGCTGCACAGAAAGGAAACAGAAGTATCAGAAGAAAACCAACTCCACAGGTAAAGTGCTTGTACCTCTGGACAATTTGCAGCATTGCCTCCCAAAGCCTGCGTGCTGGCTGCTCTTCCACTGCTCCAGCACAGGCCTCCCTGCTGTGGCTAAATAGAAAATGTCTCCCCAAGCAGAACTTGCTTGTAACAACTTAAAACTTCATCAGGCAACGGCAACAAGACTAATTTTTGTATTAGAACATAATCATAGATGTAACATAGAATTTATTTTGCATCTTTATTCTATCTAAGATAACTAATTTAAAGATGACCATAAACTGAGTATATGCACTGCTCCATACTAATCTTTGCTGCTGTTTCTGTTCCTTACAATCCTCAAAGTTTTGAAATAAATGCTGTAATATTCAGCCTCAGTAGCTTACATACTCAGGGAAGTAATGTAATTATGTATGGAAAAGGGGCAAAAAAAGAGAGTTGTAATGAAGAGAGGAAAAAAACTTCCAAGATTTGTAAGAATGAGATGAGAGAGAAGTTCCTTCTTGTGACAATTTTATCCTCGAAGCTTGTATAGCCCAAGCATTCACTGAATAAGAAAAGCAGTTTAAATTTAATAAAAAATAAACATTTTAAAAGGACTGGAGGATTGGGGGTATTTATGTATAGAAATTCAGAATAATAAAAAAATTAAGCTCTTCGGATAATCTATAAATAAAATATAAAGGGAGGACTTATAATAACAAAATACTGCCTGTTTGCTGTGCATTTATAGATACCTGAAGAGATACGAGTTAAGCACGAGTAAATTCAGAAAAATTAATCTAAACATAGTATTTTATAATCATTCCTGTAATCATCATTGGCCTGTAAGTGCTATATAAATAACACTTGGGTTCCATGGGCACCATGAAAAATGGAAAAGTAAAATCAATTCATAACTAATCATTATTTATTTTTTCCTTCTAAAACAGAAGATGTAAGAGGTTACCCGACTAAACATTAAATGCTCCATTATACCTCAAATGAACTATTTTCTTTTGAACTTATGTAAAACCAGTGAATTAATTTTTTCAGCAAAAAGAAATGCTAGTGGCATGTTCTCTTTTACTGTGGAGCTTTTCTGTGGAGTTTTCACTGTGCTACTTTGGTAAGAGCCCTGTGTTCTGTGCCGTCTGCACCATAGGGGGTTTGGAGGCCACATATCCCAATCCTGTGTGCTCAAGCCAATAGGTTATGAGGCTTCCTGAAGTAGACAGCCCTCCTCAGACCTTTCTCTTAAATAAGTATGAAGTATGTAGTCATTCAGAAAGAACTGAAGAATGGAAAACTAAACTCTCAGTGATTAGGACATTAGCATAGATAAAGAGACTTGTGCCTTCCAGTTTTTGTCCAGGGATCATCCATTTATTTTATGTTTTAACAAGAAAGTTGGGTGCTATAGTAACAGACAATGTAGGTATCTCACTGTGCAAGCTGACCTAGATAGTGTACAGGCTTGCAGCTTCTGATCTGATTTGCACAAAACTGGCTAAAATAATGCTCAGATTTTGCAGATTATGTTTATTAATAACTAGAAAAATGAGAAAATATTCTTCTGTTACTCCACAACATTTCCCTTGTGTTTTATATAACAAATACAAAACCATCATAGCATAGATCTATTTTGTCAGATGTTTAGAAAATATTTTAAAAATTCCATATGACTGCCTTCACAAATTATTTTGATATTAATAAATACAGAAAAGAAAATGGAAGGCGTCTACACAAATGCTCGGAAACAGCTGCTGATTTCTTCAGTTCCTGCTATTCTTATTCTCCACCTGAAAAGATTCCACCAGGTAAGAGGCCAAACCCCTCTTGTATATTCCTCTGCTCTACTGGTGGGCAAGCAATTCTTCAAGTGTCATTGTGGATCCCAATATTGCCTTTTTAGATGGAGACCTGGTAGAAGCACTGTTTGAAACATGCTGATGTTGTGATTATCCTAACACCTTCAGAGTGCATTTAGCCATTCCGATGTATCCAGGGAAACCCCTTATGTGTCCGTCATGCTTATGTGTAGCAGACACTGTATTGAAAACATAACGAAGAAGGTTAAATCAGTTAAAATCCTTCTCTTGGATTTGGTTAGTTTTGATAATATAGTGATATACCTTAGCTTTAAAAAGCTTCCTAGTAAAAATATTTCTTTTAAAGTCTTCCATTCTTTTCTTTTCTTTTCTTTTGAAGGCTGGTTTGAGTTTACGGAAAGTAAACAGGCATGTGGATTTCCCATTGATTTTAGACTTAGCACCATTTTGTGCTGCATCTTGCAAGGTACCATTTCAAACCTTTATTTTTATTGTACTTCAGCAGTTGTTGTCCTGACCACAAGTTAAATAGGATTGATGATGACGATAATGATGATTATTTCTTCCTTTTTAAATTAAATTCTAGAGTGAATTTTTCCAATAGTGTCCTGAGATCAGAACTGTAACTATGTGCAATTCCATTCATGACAAGAATATCACATATGTTAGCTAGTATTAGTTAAGCTGTGGTGCCCTGGTGATGTTGGTGTATCTAATATCAGTAAGGACAAATATTACTGCAAGGCTACTGAGTACTTGTAATAGAGGTATTTCACTGCTGGAAATGCTGTAGATGTCTATTTGCCTCTTTTGGAATGGTACTGCTGATAGGTGCTTAAGACACCTGTAAAATTCATCATTAAATAATTCACCTTTGTTTTCTGTGTTTCTGGGAATGCAGAATGTTGTGGATGGTGCAAGAGTGCTGTATAGTCTTTATGGAATAGTGGAGCACAGTGGGTCGATGAGAGGTGGTCATTATGCGGCGTATGTGAAAGTCAGGACATCTTCCAAGAAACTGCTAGAGCATATTTCTACCACTAAAACCGTTCTGGGTATGTACAAACAGAGCTTCCTTTCCTTCACTGTAAACCAAAAGCAACTGTCTACAGGGATTTATAGCAAATAATTTTTTAGCTGAGAATAATCGGTGATTTTTAGATAAGTTGTAGAAACCTCATCCCAGGATGTGCTCTAGGCCAGGTTGGATGGAGCTCTGAGCAACTTGGTCTAGTGGAAGGCGTCCCTGTCCTTGGGAGAGCTGTTAGAACTAAATGATCTTTGAAGTCCCTTCCAACCCAAACCAACCTATGATTCTATTAATTATTCTTTTTTGTTGTTGTTACACACAATGCATATCCTACTTCTGCTATTAATCCCATATAGAGCTGAGTGAATAATGGAATTTTGATTCAGCTATTAAACAGATAATTGAGGGAAAACTTTCTTTCCTAGTCAAAATAATACAACCAGTGTTTGAAAATGGTTTAGTACACCAGTCAAATCCATGACATTAAATTAAATTACATTTGCTGAATATTTGAGCATTTTATGTATCTTATGTATTCTAGGATTGGGAATTTTTTAATACTTAAAAATCTGGAATACTCTGGTTTAATGTGAACAGCAAGAATCTTTTACATGGAAGATACAAGGTTTGGTAGGGTTTCTGTTGGCATTTTGAGAACAGCACACTAGTTCTTATTAATACTTGAGAGATATGCAGAATGAAATAAGTTGCCAGGACAGAATCTGTTAGTGAAAGATTTGTGGCAGCAATAATATGTTATGCTGTCAAAGTTGGGTAAATATATTTACTCTTTCCCTTCTTGGGGGAAAGTGAGAACCAAGCATTATCCTTTCTATCCTATGTAGTATCACTTTGTGTTTGAAGCTCATTTCCAGAAAGACAATCTTTTACGTTATTCATGACATCAAAGTTTCCTTCAGTCTTATGCTTGTCTTGCAATGATTATTAGAACAGATTAGATCTTTTCGTGTTCTGAATTTCACACTAGTCAGCTTTTAAAATAAGATCTTTTTTCAATGTCAGAACTGGTTGTGTTCTAGGATAACTCACTGTTGGAACTCAGCAAGCTGTACTTGAAATGTCTTAGGCTTTCTAAAAAAAATATGAAAAAAGCCATGGCAGCATCCATTTCTAAGAATTGTCTTCCTCCAATTTCTCTTACAGTGCTCTTTGACATGTAAGTTTCAAACTATGAATAGCAGACTGCATCTAAGTAATTAATTACTCTTGTGGGTTAGAAGCTTTTCTTGCTTTTTGAAATATCCACTGTACTTGTTTGATGATGTCATGAAAGACAAGAAAAAATTTCTTTTGCTTCTGCATTTCAGGTTTAAAAGAAGCCATGGGAGCATCAGGAGGACAGTGGGTGTACGTTAGTGATGCCCATGTTCAGATGGTTCCAGAATCAAGAGTACTAAATGCACAGGCATATCTACTTTTTTATGAAAGATTATTACTATAATTCTTAACAGTTTAATTTCAAAGATGGTAGTGTTATTTAGTTTATCTTATTTAAAGCTGCAGTGGTAAGAGTACCTGTAAATATTGTGCCTTTATCTTGTAGAGAATTTATCATATTTTGACTCTGAAGCTCAGTTAAACTATCATAAATATCTGAATGATTCTCTTGAAGTATGCACTTTGCCAAACATTTAAAATTCCTGGGTTCGTTAAAATGCAGTACCATTAGAATGTAAGATGATGTCCTATCCTACTGAGGTCTAGGGAAAGTTTGTTTTTGATTATAATAAAGATAAGCTTTTGCCCATAGTTCTAGAACAGTTGAGAATAGAAATACTGATAGCGCTAAGTGCCTGGATTTGCTGGTGTACAGTAACGATACGAAGTATTCAACTTCTTTTGATCCAACCCAGACCCTTCCCATCACTGGGTTGGATGTCAGCTGTTAAGATTTCTGCAGACAAGAACCTGTCAAATTGTGTCACTTCCGTGTTTAGTAAGTGGAAAGCAGAGTCCTTCCAGAATGGAGTAACAACAGCTGTCTCTGGGTAGTGCTTCAGTGCACTTTCCTGATATGAGCTGGGAATAGATTGGGAAAACATGGGTTCTAAATAGTGACAGTGAATCCTCAGATACCCAGTACCCTTTCAGTTGTCTCCAACTGGCACTGGTATAGCAATGTACTCCTGTTTCAACATAAATATGTACTTGGTGTGTGTAAGTATATCCTCCGAGATATATACACACACCATAAATCCATCAATAGATATTGTCATTTTACCTTCTAGGAAAGAGAATTGCAAATAATTTCTGTATTTAGTAATTTTTCAACTTCACAATTATGACAATGTACAGCATATAAGCTTGTGTATGTACAGAGTTTAAGCATAATTCAGTAAATTCTGTTACTTTTGGTTCCAAATATGAACTGGTTTATCTGTTCCTGAATACTTTTCTGACAGGAGTAATAAACTATAAATTATTTTTGCACTGTGTGTATGAGTTGGACAGTAAATGATGACTTTTGCCCTCTGCTACATGTCTGGACTTCCTTTTGTCAGCAGTGGGGGACAGCAGGTGTCCTAGTGGCAGAACTGGTTTTTGTAGACTTTTTGACTGCCCTGTTTTGAGGTGTTATTTCCTGTGGTAATTTCTCATTTCCATCCCAGAGAGTAACAGATATATTCTATGGTTAAGACCTGATGACTACTTGAAGTTATGCGGTAATTAATTTATTTAATAAGCAGTTACTTAAATACAAGTTACTTCTGTAACAGTTCCATCCTGTATGACTTGCTCTTTGGTAGAGAAAAAAATGTTAATATATGCTTACTGTTTTCATTTATGGTAATGTTTTTTAAATGAAAAAACATCTGTCCCTATTACTGTCTGTAGCACATGTTGTCATACCTAGCTGCGTGACTCTCCTATTCTCTAGTTCTGTTTCACAGCTTCATCCCACTTGCATCCCCTCTTCTGCGGAAGAAAATGGCACAACCCGCTAGAATTGCATTTGCTCAAACTACTGAGGTGTGTCTTACAGCCACAGTACTTGCACATTCTTGTGCAGGCACTAAGGGTTGTTAGGCCATACAACTGATTGTCATAACAGAGTGAGCCCCTGGTTGCACAGGATTTTATTTTTAAAAGGAAAACTCCTCTGTTTAGATCAAAATTAGGCTATGTGTTTTGGCCAAAACAATGGTTTTTTTCCTTTTACAAATTAAAATTGTCTCAGTCTACCCAAACGTAGTAAAACTGAGAGAAGCCAAGCAGCCAGCATTAGCCATCTATGTTCCAGCTAACATCTTAACCTGAGTCTACACTAAGTAAGAAAGAAAGATAATGTTTAGAGGAGAGTTGGTTAAAATACCCTAATTCTCCTTTAGGTCCTTATCTTCCCGCACCATTCATCCACCTACACACACCTGCCTCCTCTTAGTATGAGACTGATCAAAACTCAGAATTAGCTGCAGGCAACAGTCATAGCAAATGGCAACTAAGTGTCACTTGTGTGACACAATCTTGCCAGGAGAACTCCACCCTAAAGCAGGCAGACTGAGTAGCTGACGCCTGATGTTCCTCCTTTTGCTGACTTCTGTAAAGCTGCTGAATTTAAGTACCTGTATTAATCTACTTTTTAGCCTAGAACTACTTCCCTAGACTGCACAACTAGGAGAGAAACAGAACAAGGTTCTTAACCTGTTACTTCTTACTTTTAATGCTATTTTCAGGAAATTCCTGAGGTGGTCTTTGCTTCTTTTTATCTGGAGTTTGCAAACTGGACTGCTGAAATTTTCCCAAGTGGACATAACTGACTAGGATGCCATAAAAGATGCTGGCAGGATTGTTTTCTCATTAACAGCCAGGGACCATTTACTTGTATTTAGGTATTGTATAGAACATGGAGAGAGAGTACCATGAAAAAGAGCCAATGCCTTTATCCAGAATAGCCATCACTGTTGCCCCTGGGTGAGGGATTCTGACTTGAAATAAAAAACTGTGTTGGCAGGACCTCTGTAAGCCTTGAGTCAGGAACAGGTATGAAAATATCATAGAAGGAAGCATTCTCTAAAAATGAAGGTGACAGGTGAAGTTATGCCTTCAAAATGAAAAAACTGATGACGAATGCAGAATGTCACAGACAATTTTAGGTGCAAGTCACGGTGTCCTTTAGACAGACATAGGTTTTTCTGTGTAAAGTTTGACTCTAAAGAAACTATATGAATGTGTATACTGAAGACTTGTTATAGTTCCTTATCAGGACTTGGAAAAGAAGATCAGAGCATTCTGGGAAAACAAGGGTGTACATCCTATATGTGCTAGAATGTTAAATATGATTCTAGAGTCTAGGAAGCTGCAGTTTCCTGCAACTGCCAGATGTGTGCACACTACTGAAAAGCTATGTGTTTTCAGAATTTAAGTGAACGGATTGAAAGTTTAAGATTTTCCTTAAAATATCTTACGTTACCAACCAAAAATCTCTTCAGGCCTACAGCACCTACTCTTTACAGAGCTTCACCATACTTTTGTGGTCCCCCACCCTGAGAAAATGCAGTAGCCTGCATCTTCATGTGGAATACCTTCGAAATGGCTTTCTCTTCATCCTACCCTTCTCTTCTCACAAGGGCACCACTGCTTTCTTCATCAGCCCCATCTGTTCTTTACGTTTTTGGGGTCTCCGTACGCCTCTGTGTCAATGTCTTTGCTTTCATTGATCCTTAAGCATAATATAGTGGTTCCCAATCTCATTACTTATTCTGTGAACTTGCGAAGCTCTTGCAGGAAGAGCTACTGTAGCTGTAGTCTGGCCTGTCCCCACCACCACACTGGCTCTGCCTACAGGCTGCAACACCAGTCCCTGAGAAAAGCTGTGACTCCTGAGCAGCTCTCTGCTGACCAGTCACAAGACAGTTCCTGTAAAACAATTACAAAGGTTTCAAATTAAACAGTTCCTCACTCATCAGTAAGTAAACCTCACCCATGGGAAGTACCTGATTTACATATATGGACAACTGGAACCCCCTACAAAAGTTTCCCCAGAACAGAGGAATCAACAAAGACCACTGCATCAGCTAAGCAGTTAGTACAGATTATAAGAAAGAGCTTTGTTGTCTTTGGATTTATATATAATTTATGCTAAAAGTGGCAAAAAGTGATGGGGAGATTTATGATACTAACCTGTGTGCAGTATGTGTACAGGCATCATGTTTGCATTAGTCTGTTCTCCTAAGAGATGGCTACAAATAGAGGTGAAGGAAAAACAAACCCTGAACTTTGCCGCCCAAAATGTACACGCTGTAATCGCCTTTGTTTAGAAAATTACATCCATGCAGTCTGCCAAACCTTCCTCCCCTTTCCCATCTGCACCTTCTGTGTGTATCAATGAAGTGCTCTTGCTTATGGATTTCAAGTGGTAGCAGGTGAGAGTGGTTTATAAATTCATTAAAAGGCTGAAATGTCTTAACTTCACCATTTGCTTCTCTGTATGCTTCTTTTTTATACTAACACAAACTGAATCATAAAGGGACATGAAATTAATGCATCTATGTTGCTCAACCCATTATAAAAATCTTATTTGAACATATTGGTAACAAACTAAGAAAAGAGTAATTTCTTTAGTAGAAACTCTTAAGATGTATTAAAATGAGAACAAATTAGATGGGAACAAAGAAAGCATTCAAATACAACTCTTCTGTTAACAAAAATTAACAAATTCAATTTTCATTAAGAAGTGGTAGCACACCTCAGAAAACAGCTTTACAGCAGACCTGATTCAACAAAGATTGGATATTCCTTAGTTTTCAATATCTGGACCCTTTTTTGCTGTACCCTGTACACATTTATGCCTTCGTACAAAGATTTATATATCTACATGAAAGAAATGCCACTAATGTTCAGTAGAACCATTTTAGTCTAATTATTTTAGAACAGATTATTATTGCTTCTGTGTCTATTTACCATGTCTTATGCTGTCATTTTCCCAGCTGTTCTAGCTGTTGTACCTCTCCTGTTGGTGCATAAACAAATTGCAGAAATGGTGGAAAACTGATTATTCAAAATTATTCATAATCTATTTTTTTTTGTAAATGAGACTATAAAATATATTTTCAGATGGATGTCTTAGTGCAAGTCAAAACACTTTACTTGCACAACATTATTGAAGAAATCTAAGTGAATTTGTATGTTCTAATAAAACAATTGCAATGCATTGCAACCACTTCAAAACTACTTGGTGTACATTCTAGTTTATATAAAGTTATAAATACTTCTTCTTCTTCATTGATAGCAGTAGAAAAAACTTAACTTTTAAGTGTCAAGAATGTTTCTTACGTCTATTGCAGCTTCTACTATTTTTCTAGTACAAAATGTAAAGGTGCAGTACTGCTTTTAAAAGAAAACAGAAGAGCATTTATTCCAAGTGAGTTTATGACTTCTGAGCAATTACCTCATTGCTTTGCTAGTTTAGGGGTCTTTTTGCTTTCGGGCTGTGTAACCTGGGAATCATTGTAATGTACTCTGTAAGGAAACCACCATGTCAGTGGCCACCATTCCCTATTTAGCCATTCCACAAAGCTGAGTTCTGATTCTACAGTCATTTATGCATGGAGATAATCCCTGATATGTTCATGTGTGCCTGCATTTACACAAAAGACAATCCAAGTAATCAAAAATCTTGTTGCTAAGTCCAAAATACTTGTGAGCAATAAATCAAGCATGTTAAAAGTTCCATGTAGTTTTCATTCATTTCTTTTTTTCATCTGTTTGAACTAATAGTCTGACTCTACTCTGCAGGTATTTAAATAACAAATAGATAGTATTTTTAGAATTTGATTACAGTGCTGATACATGGTACATTTCTTTTGTAGATTTCTAATTCCAAATATTACTAAGTAAACAGGGTCTTACATACAGACTGTATTTTAAAAACAAACACAAGTCTTATCAGTTTTCCAGTCTATCCTAGGTGCTTTAACAAGTTTCTGAGAGTATAGCTGCATTTGTCATCTATTTATTTTGTATTTTTATCTGTTATCTATTGTTAGAAAAATATGTAAATAAAATATCCAGCCATTCAGAAAACTCTGTTATTTAAATATAAGCTGTATGTTGTACCACTGAATTCATGTATTTTTGCTTTTGTCCTGTCTCACATCATCACTGCCTGTGGAAGAGCTCCCCAGAGATGAATCTGTATCCTTGAACACTTAAACTACCCTGTTTATATCCCCTGCCTTATCCTCTGTGGCAAAGGGCATGGATAAAGTTTGTTCCCTTTACAAGAAGTGAGTTCTGTCATTCTGTGATAAGACCAGGACCCAGGGTGGGACTCCCTCACATGCCTGGTTTCAGTAGTAGCAGGAAGGTTGTCCATCCATAAGCATCACTCCAGAATTCCAACTGTGAGTCAGCACTGGACAGACTTTCCATGGACAAACTTTCTGTCCATGGAAAGCATTCTCAATCCTGCCATTCCACGTGACACAAAAAGGGAAAAATCAAGAACACTTCAGCTAACACTAATATGTACCCTAAGTGGCACTGACAAATCTTACACTGAAATCATTACAGAAGTTTCTTGAAGCCTTCAATTTTCCACAGATTTATAAAAGTTAACTTACTCTGTTACTCCGTGTGGATATTAATATCACTTTTTGCAATGATCAGAGAGACTGTGGATGTTTTAGGCATTTACATTCATGACGCTGAAGGAAGGGAAGGCAGTGATCACAGCGGTAAGTAATGTGCCAGCTAATGGAAACCTCTGCTCCACACAAAGGAATGGAATTATACAGTCCCTGCCTACGGAATCATCCCCAGTGTCGATACAAGAAGAGCTGTTTACCGCAGGTGTTTTTGTTTTTTCTTCATACCTTAAAGTAAAAGGAAAAAATCAAGGTAGAACTCACAGAAGTTAATTTGGATATTCAGAATAAACTACTTAGAGAATTGTCCTGCTTCACAAACACTCCTGATAGCCATACACTGGCCTGACTTTGAATGCCGGCATCCTGCAGCCGTGCAACACAGAAGTTACTGTGTGTTTCAGTGTAGGGCCATTGCCCAGAGCCTGTCCGCTTACGTACTTACACCACTTAGACGCTTAGCTACCAGCTTTATATACTTCTTCATGTCGACCCCGCACTGGAAACACGGCTTACACTCTGACTAGCAGTTACCTGTGGAGCCACAGAGCTAATGAGCCTCCCATGGGCCTCCTCACACTATCGCAGGCGGGAAGGTGAATCCCGCTGGATTCCCACCGCTCCCAGGCAGGAGCCCGTCCCCGCCTCCCTCTCCCGCCGCGGCTGCCATGGAGAGCTGCCAGCGGCAGAACCGGCGGGGCTGCCCGCAGTAAAGATGGCGGCGTTGAGATCCCCGCCGGGCAAGGGAAACGGGAAGTGCAGCCCGGCCGCCCTCAACAAAGATGGCGGCGGCAGGCGCCCGTGTACGCCGGGCGAGGGTCAGCACCGTGACGCCTTTCACTTCCGGGTGAGCGCCAGCGGGCGCCATATTGTCTTGTCCGTGAAGACGAGGAGCGATAGCGGGGGCAGCGCGGCCGCGGAGCGGCGGCACCGGCGGCGGCGGGGGAGCGCGTAAGTAGCGGGGCGGGCTGTGCTCGCCAGCGCTCNCGGGCCCGGGGCCGGCACTGCGCATGTCCCGGGGCCGCCCCGCGCCGCCGCCGCTGCCCTGGCGGGGCCGGGAGAGGCCGGTGCCGAGCGCGCGACCTCGCGGGGACGGCGATTCTGGGATGCTGGGAGCGCGCAGCCGGCCCGGGGGAGCCGCTGGCTGCTGGGGAAGCAGCGCCCGTGGGTGCCCGGGGGAGAGTGGCTGCTTGGTTTAGCCGGTAACCTAGTTAGGGAAGCAACATGTGCACTGGGATTTGGTAGTTGGCTGTGTCAGCAGCCTGGCTCCTGCGGATGAAATGTATTTGTGGGATATTTGTGCTGTTTCATGGGTTTCCTGGCCGTTCCTATGAGTTCGTTCCACTGGAGGGCTCCAGAGAACTAAAATTCACACAGCAGCGTTTGTAAGATACCTGGACAAGTAGCTTGGCAAACGCAGGGTGTTTTTAAATGGAGCCTCAAACAGATGACGGGTTTGAAAGCCTTTTTGCTTTTGGCACTTATCCCTGCAGGTTCTCTGTACTTCATTTGACAATCCCACAAAGCTGTTGAAATGAACTTTAATGGGATGTGCTAGGCTTTTCAGTTAAGGATGGAGCCACAAAAGTGTTCAGGGGGCTGGAATGCCTCTCCTGTGAAGACAGGCAAAGAGAATTGGGATTGTTCATCCTGGACAAGAGAAGGCTTCAGGGAGACCTTATTGCGGTCTTTCAGTCCCTAAAGGGGGCACGTAAGAAAGATGGAGAGATGGAGAAAGACTTGTCGTCAGGGCCCTGGACAATGGACAACAGTTTTAAAATGAAATTTAGATTTAGGCTGGATATAAGAAAGAAATTTCTTATGATAAGGGTGGTGAAACAGTGGAGCAGGTTTCCCAGGGAAGTTGCACATGCCCATGATTGGAAATGTCCAAGATCAGGTTGGACAGAGCTTTCAGCAACATTATTTCGTGACAGAGCTTTCAGCAACATCATTTCATGCAAGATGTCAGATGGTCTTTGAAGATCCCTTTCAACCCAAACCACTGGATGATTCTATGATGTGCTACCCCAGCTGAAATGTACTAAGTTTCTGTAACAAATTACTGTGCAGAGCATTCAGCCACCTTGGTTGTTGTTCATTTCTTCTCTTGCAGTTACACCTGTAAATGTTTTCAAGCAAACACTCTATTGGAAGGTGTGAGATACAGAGAGCAAGGGTTGCCCTAAAGGTTTTGTTTTAAGGCAGAGTCAGCCACCTTTCAAAGAGGGGGAAAGGTGGTCTTTTCCAAAGACAGGGTTACACGTACCAGTCCAGCCGAACACCTGTGTTGTTGGTATGAGTAAGAAACCTCTTTTTGGAGTCTAGCTGCACTAAAAATGGCTCTCATGGGGGTGATTGATGCTGTGACTCCCCTACCTGTAGAACAGAGGGGGACTGAAAGTCTCGGCTTTGTCTGGGGGCAAGTAGCTAGGATTACTGACAGACGAGCTCCTGGTTTTTAATTTGTTTGGTGCAGCAGCAAATCTTCTGTCATCTCTACTGTTATACCATTACAAGACTTCCTGTACTGTCTGGGTCCCAGGTGACATGCAAACTGCTCTGGTAAGAGTGCTTTCTCTGCTTTGGGCTCAGACGTGTTGTAGGACTTAAGAGTCCACAAATTTAGCACAGTTCCACAATTTTTTAGTGGTTAACTCACCTTATAAGCTGTAGTGGTAGAGTGGAGTCATAACCATGTTTGATTTTAAGTTAGGTGCAGGATTATGCAAAGGTACTATGGGGACAGGAGTGTCCACTTCTTTTCATGACTGAGGTATGTAGTGATTCTAAGTCTGCCTTTGGTGACAAATAGTATTTTGGGTAGGTGTTATTAAAGTGTTCTTACTTTCATCACTAGCTGATCCCTTATTAAGTGACAACTGTAGTTATCATTGAGGATAATGTCTGCTCATGACCAGCGAGTAGTAGTTGTTTATTTAGCTACTAGTACTATTAATTTTTTGTGCAGAGCACATTCATTGCAGAGGAAGTTGCAGATGGACCATTCACTCCAGAAAAAAAATAATGCCATGTTACAGGGCTAATTGAAAATCCTGTATCAGGGCTTCCAGCAGAATGATACATGAAAAAAATAATCAGACTGGACTTTTTTTTTCCCCCCAAACCTAGTAGAGTTTTGACTTAAACTGCCTAAGTTATGATAATGTTTCTGTGGTAGTAAATGTTCTATCAGTGAATTCGGTACTTTATGGTAATCAAATCATGTGTTTGTCCTTATGTCTTAAAATTACAAAAAATAAGTAAATGATACCTGGCTCCCAATACCTTTTGCTATTGTAAAAAAGAGTTGTGTTCAGCTCAGTGGATATGTGGATTTAAGTTTGAAATGGCAGACCTTGGAAGCTGTACTGCTCAAGTGACTCCCTGAAGAAGATTTCACAGTACTTTTTTTTTTTCTTTCTTTCTTTCTTTTTTTTTTTTTTTTTTTTTTTTTTTTTTTTTTTTTTTTTTTTTCTCTTTTTTTTTTCTTTTTTTTTTTTTTTTTTTTTTTTTTTTTTTTTTTTTTTTTTTCTTTGACCTTTGTTCACACTGGTTCATCTTGTTAGCACTCTAAATATTAGTCAGACATACTGATGTGTGAACCAGGTTCTGGAAAACTTCATGGATACTGAGCAAGCTGTTTTCATCAGTTCTTTTTCTGGTCCTATATTTTGGATCCTGGTCACACATTTGAAAAGCCTCTGGTCTTCAGTCTGAGAAAGAACAGTTCTGATGTTAAAAATGAAGTGGAGCAAAGTTGACTTCCAGAATTTTAGTGATACACAACTATAAGTGAGCTGGAAGATTTGACATATTCTTTGACTTGACATCATGCTAACAGATCCCAGCAGGCATATAGATACAGCTTCTGGCTCTCAAGAGGAGAAAAGATGCATAGTATCTGGGCATTAAATACCTGCAACAACTTAGGGTGGTGCCCTAGATGATGTATAGAAGTCTTCCGCCAAGTGAAAGTGCAATGAGTGAAACAGAGTAGCAGGCAAGACAGTTACTTTAACTTTTTCTGGTTTATTGAAGACTTAACTCATGCCATGAATACTTAATTTTCTAATCAGCTGAGTATAATATAGTAGTAAATGTTAATTCTCCCAAGTAAAATGGAAGCTGGTGTGTTTTTGTCTGAGTGATGGCATGCATTTGTTCTGAGTGAATGTGTCTGCAGACCCTCTGTAGTAACTTGCAGGGTTCATTGCTATGTGGATGCATAAGATACAGCGCTTTTCCAGACTCCCAGATCTTTTTAACTGCAGAAGTGTTCTGACTTAACTGGGTCTCCTATGCCAAGACCACCAGCTGATGATAATTGTTGTGACACCCTTTCTGCATTAAATTTTCTTCTTGGTAGGGGGGCTCCTTTGGGTATGCAAAGCTATGTTCTTGTGCAGTTCTCTTCAGTTGTACAAATTCTTACAGAAAAGTATCCTTTATTCCAGTGACACAGTCATGGAAGAAGTGCTCAGTTTACATCTCCTTCCAGTTTGGAGTACTTTGAAATAGACATTTTTGGAGTTTGTACAATGTGTGTCCTTTATTGTCTTTGGATTACAGCTTGGGTGGATAGTGATAATACCATGGATGAGCTGCACTTTCTAATTACTTGGGAGAACTATGTGAACTGTTGGTGTTGTATCCCTAGAGTATTTATCCACTAGCCCTTCCAACCTCATCAGTGATGTCTCTCCTATCATGGCCCTTTTGAAGCAATAGCATAGTGGGAGGAAAGGGAGGGGGGAGAGAGCTTTCCAGCAGCACTTGTTCAGCTTCAACTCTTGGCAGTACTGGCCTGTTTCCTGTCTTTCTGCTAACCGCTTTGATCCTGGCGTGGTGAATGTAGGATTAGATTTATCCTGCTTGCAACTGAACAGTTAGACAAAATTCATCATGGAAACTCATCATAAGCTTTCAGTCACTGTGGTAAAACTTCACAGGGTCGATACCAGCTACCTTGAATGAAAGATAAAAACCTTACATTAGAATAAGGCACCCACATGAAAGATCAAAAAACCAGGCTATTGGCTTCAAGGAGCTCTGCTTCTGAAACATCTCCATTTTCCTTTAGGTTCACCTTCAGAGCCTAAGTCTGTATGAGATAAAGAAACTCTGCCCACAGAGTGTGTGATGCTTTTGAGATCCTTCTCAAGATGTGATGTGGATGACTTCTGTAGCCCAGTTTCTGCAGAGAGTGTCAGAGACTAATGTTCCTTTGCTGCTTGTATTCTTAAGCTTACACCAAAAGATTACCTAGCTAATGACACTGAATGTTTAATAATAATTTGTTTCATAACCAGTAATTGTAGTTAGTTACAAACCAGGACTCCTACCTCTTGGGGTCTTTCCCTTCAGCTATGTAGACCTAAATGTAGTCAAAAAGTCATGGTTGCACTGTCAGGTTATCTTAGAGGATGTGGAACATCTGTCTAGCTTTTTTTTTTTTTTTTTTTTTTTTTTTTTTTTTTTTTTTTTTGGTTGATTTTTTTGACCTAGATACCTGACCTGTGAATGGAGTACAAAAGAGTGCATTGTCTTTAAACCCTGGGGCACAAAGACTAGATGTATAGGGATTCTCCAAGTATGCATGGTGGCCGGCTCTTTCAGCTTCCTTGTTTATTTAGGTAATGGATATTTCTTTGCTAAATGCAATGCCTCTTTGGAATGCCTGCAAGACAAGATTTTTAGTCACCAGAAAAACTTCTGCAGCTGTGTGTTAAGAGTTCAGTTTGCAAGTAAAACTTGTCAGGCCATCTTGTGTCATATATTGACCTGCTCTTCAGGAATGATGAGTAGCACGATCAGAAAGGTGATGCAACAGCCTTCCCTCAGCATGAGAAAGCTCTTGATTATTGGCTGTGGGTTCTGTAGGTTCCAGAATCATTAGTCTGCCTGTCTACGAGGTTGAATAAATCAGACCACCAGATTATGCCCTGAGGATCAGGTCAAATGATATTGATGTCTGATACAGGAGTTCCTCACCTTGATTTCTTCAGCTCATGACACAGCAGAAGGTGTGTGCCACTCTCCTTCTAGTGACAGCTTTATTCCTAGGCTGTCTCCTGATTTCTTGGAGTTGAGATAGTCTAGCTTCTAACAAATACTAGATTTCATATTCCAAACAATACTTTTTTCTCATTGCTAAGATATTTCACTTTCGTGAATTTCCTGGCAAGCCATTCAGGATCTCTGTATCTGCTGCAGAAGCTGTTGAGCTGTAAGGTGTTCTGCATAGTTAGGATGTTGTGTAAATTCATATTGGGAAGAAGCAGATTGTCAGAGTGATGGGAGTTACTTAGTAGGAGCAAGAAAGAGTGTGCAAGAAGCACTCATCTGGACAGCTTGGTATGGTTAGTTACCTTCTTGATGCTTTTCTGGAGCTGAGCTAACTTTCTAAGTCTCTGTGCTTCTTGTCTTGGACTAGCTGCATGAATTGGAACAATTCAGTTTATCCATTAGCTGTATTAAATTTTGTTTAGGGACAGATCTTGCTTATCTTTCCAGGGGAAGTTTCTTGGTATTTTTCAGTTCTGCTGCAGCCAATGTCATAAGGCATTTAAGGAAGATATCTCCAGGATGACAAGCAGGCTTTGTCTTTTGACATTCCCAGGACTGAGCCTTGCTCCCTAAGACTGTTCCTCTCCATTGTTGAGAGGTCAGAGCACAGTTAGCTCTGCCTCAAGTACTGTTGAACTGATAACAGATTTTATGAGTTTACACTATGACACTGCTGAAGTAGAGTTGTCCAAGGAACCTGAATGAGCCTGTTAGTGCTCAAGTTCTGTTGGTGGCCTTGTCTAAAAGATGGCCCCATCTTTGACATCAGTGGGCAGTGAGCTACAGGGGACTTCACTAAGCACTGTGCAAATTCTAAGCCTTGGCAAATTCTCAGGAAACCATGCTCTCCTTGACAGGGTACATTCCTGTTGGTGTGGAAATATGTAATTTGCTTCAAGATAACTGTGTTTTGTGGGAAGTGCTTGGGGGAGTCTCCCAGAGGGAACAGTGAGATTGTGAATTATCACTCAAGACTGTTTACTGGTAAGTACCTTGTGATTGTGTGCTTTTCAGTGTGTGGTGTGTCTGGACACATCATACAGCTGTGTTGGAAAATACCTTATTATGCAAACAAATAGGTTGAAGGAGATGCCTTTTTTTCCTAAAAGATCAGGTTAACATTGAGGTATAATTTGTAGTTGAGATGCACATTACAATCAAGGAGAGGAGTTGAAAGGTGCCTTTAAAAATATCTGTTCTTTCTCTGTCTTTACCCAAAGAAAAGTTAGTTTAAATACTGTAGTAGAGAGTTGGACACCAGATTTAAATGTTTGAGTGCTGTTGGCTCTCAGAGGTTGGTGGAGATCAAGGTAAGTCCTATCTATGTTACTGCCTCAGCTTTTATCATCAGCAGGGGTGCTCTCACTAGCGGTCCTCTCAAGGGTGGCACATTTTCATAAATGCTTTAATAAAACTTCAGCAGATCCTGGTCCAGCCTTTGAATAGAAATTTAATTTTAAAAGAAAAAACCCCAGCATGAGAAAGAAGGTATTTCAGAATGTGTTTGCTCTTAAGAACTCCAGCAAAATTTTGAGATATTACATGACTTATTCCTAATCTGTTAAGTAGATGTAACTGGAATTAAATGTGACTTGATGGAGTGTTTTGCTCATGTGATTGTGCTTCTGTATAAAACAAAACGAATCCTGAATTAGCTTCTGTTTCTTCATTGGTAAACAGATTTTTAATAGATTCAGGTTCCTGTTCTGTGATCTGACATCAGGGAATGGCTCTTGAAGCACCAATAAATGTTCTTTTGTTTATTTGTGTGTGTGTTAGAGAGAGAGAGAGAGAGAAAGAAAAAAAGGCTGTGTCCAATTGAATTGGAGGGTAGAACAGCTAAGTAAAAGAACCTTAACACATTATCATAAAGGAGGGGTAGTATCTGCATTTTCCTTTGTAAGTAGGTGCCTATAAAATGGATCCATTCTTTGAACCTGTTTCTTTTCAAACCTGTAGCATGCACTAGTGATGTCAGAACGGGTGTGTCTTAGTGACTGCTCAGCTGAGGTACCCTTTGGTTAGTAAGTGTCTTCTAATGTTTGAATTGAGTAAATTTTAGCCAGTATTCATCTCCCTCCCCCCCCCAACTGCAGTAGAAAATAAAGCTTGTTTCACTGCGATTTGGATGCTCTGCTGTGTATTTGGCCTTGTGTCACTATTGGGAAATAGAGCTGTCCATTGTATTAGGTGAAGCCTGATCTTTCAGGTGATGCTGATTTGGGAACTTCATAAGAAATAAAAACTTGCTTATAATTCATGTGGCAGCTTCCTAATTTAGTTTTGTCAATGCAGATTTTATTTAGGTAGGAGAGCACTTTAAATCTCTTTTCTCCATTATTAATTACTACTTGTGTCTCAGGAAAATAATGGTTGTTTCTTGTCACACACATCAGTACAAAAGGTTCCAGCTGTTTCAAACCTTTAAGTTACTGGTTTGGTGGGTGAGAGGCATTGTTTGTTGGTTTGGGGTGTTTCTTCCTCCCCTGCCTTGGTATTGGAGGTGAATCCCTTGCAGTAATTTTAAAATTACTGAGTACAGGCTACATTTTTTCTACTTTGTTTTGTGAGTTCTTTTTGAAGCAATTTGTGGCATTTTATGCCACTGAGGTTCAAAAGTGTTGTTTTGGTAACTCTCACATCTGGTTTGTTCATTATTGTATGTCTTGACTTGGTCTAGTTTTATTTTTGACATCTTTAAAATATCATCACTAGGAAGGAAACTGTCAATGCTGTCTGACAGGACAATACTGAGATTCTGTTGAAAAGTCCTTGCATACTCAGTAGACTTTTACAAGCAGAATACAAAGTTACATTGCCTTTATGTAAAAAAGAGTAACATCGAATAGCCTAAGTGTTTGTTTTGGCTGCCTTTTAGAACCAGACAACTGAAAATGAAGAGCTAAACCCAGGGGGTTTTTGCCTCTGGCACTTAAAAGCAGATGAAACCATTAGACATTGTAGCACTTAGCAAAACAATTTTTGAAGTCAGTGAACCATCTTTAAATGCCAGTCGCCTCCCTGTAGTAAATGAAAAAAATTATATCAAGTTCCTTTTTTGTGTTTACCTTGTACCAGTTGGTGGAAACTTGGAGAAAATGCAGGAAAATAAGTGGAGAACTAAAAAGCAGGGGAGTCTGTTTCCCAGAAAATGATGGTGTCCTGCTGTTCCAGGTCACCATATAGAGAGAGGCCCTAGAACCAACCTCTTCTGTTCAGTTGGCTCAAAGCCACACATTTAGTCTTCAATTCTAAAAATTTTGGGTACACATGATCTTCTCTTTTAGCCTTTTTAACCTCTTTTAAGGTTGGCTTTATAAACATTTTAAGGTGCGAATTTTATTCCTTCCATATCCAATTTCTGTTTTTGTAAAACAAACATTGCTCAATAAGAAAGATGAATTGAAATAAATAAAAAATAGTTTTGGACAGTTTTCACATCATATTTGAATAAGGGCTTCTGCATGTACAGTTGCATTAAAAAGTGATGTCATTGCTTAAGTGTTTGTGTAGTACATATTTCTGATTAGTAAAGAATGTTTGTACACTGAATTTGGTAATAAATCTGTGTACTTGGAAACCAGCATATTTTATAGTTGCCAACCTATGAAAATCAACATTTCTTCAGGAAAACAGTAGAAGTACAAATGCAATACAGAATTAAAAGCTTTCAAATACAGTTCACAAACTAAAATTATCTGTTTCAAGTAGCAGTGATTTTAAATTAGTCTGCTCTGAATGGCATAAATTGAATTAATCAAATGTTGAAGTTCTTCAGGGTTTTAGACTGTTGTTGCTGTCTTGTCATACTGTTGTGTATCAATATAGAAACCAGCTCCATGCCTTGACCTATTGCTTTGCACTTCCCCACCTGATTTCTCTTCCCAGAATAGCAGTAATGAGGTGAAATAATCTCTCTAGGGCAAGTTGCAGTCCAGGCCATATTATGTTGCAGAGCAGTGGAGAAGCAGCTATGTATGCTAACAGCTAAAACCCAACTGTGCTTTTAATTCTGGCCCTGCAGCCAGCTGGCAATGAGTGAAAGTCTCTGACCTTCCAAACCAGAATGGACACGTCCTGACTGCCTGTTGGGTCCCAGGTCCGTGCTGACACCTGAAACGTGCTTGGAAGCAGCCCAGAGAGTGCGAGGTGGCCTGGGTCAGAGCTGTTCTCTGATGGGGGGACGGTGGGGTCCTTCAGCACCGCTTCCTGTGGGAGCGTGGACTTGGCCTTGGTGTCCCAGGGCATAATAACTTGCGGACAGGGCAGCCAGGAGATGAATGAATGCTGCTGCTGGCCGAGGTCACTGCCTGTGTGCTCTATCCCTTGGTCATCATTTCAGATGCCAGTTGGTACAGGCTGCAATGTAATTTATCTTTCCCACAAGATTTATTTGAATACCTTGTAAAATAATAAGGGCTTGACTTGAGGGCAGGTTATACTGAGATGGGGAGGCATTTGTTGCCTTAGACCTTATTAATGATCTAAACAAATGCTTCCATTTGTCCATAGTGAGGATCAAGGCCTGAGAGTAAAGAAAAAAAGACCAGAATACTAAGTGTCCATTTCAATTGAGAAAGAGATATAATTGTGTTAGCTGGAACATGTTCTTAAAAATCTGGAATACTGAGGATTTTAGGACAGAGATAGAGCCAGTCCAGTACAAATAAATCTCATCTAATCCTATAATGTAAAAGCTGCGTGTAGGAGGTTCCAATTTAGTTGAATTTGTAGAAGTGGTCTTAATATCCTTACACTTTGATAAGAGAAATTGATATTTAACTGTGTAAATTTTTTTTTGCATTCAGTTATATGCAAACCTGTCTTATAAATTATTAGTGAAAAAATTTAAGCCTTTTGCTGAGTTTATTTTAGTGTAATTCTGCAAACTTGTTGCAACATACTATGTATTGAGGTAAAAAAGTGCTACCAGAATTAGTGAAATCCATGTTTATTATTGCTAATGGGATTTAACAGCTAGAAACAAAGGGAGTGGCACCATGAGGCTCTGCAGTGCAGTAGTAGTGGAGAACCCCAATTCGTACAACTTTGAAGGTGTAAATAAGTTTATTTTGACAATTGAAAGACTTTTTATTTGGGATGGAAAGATGAACTGAGGGAAGGAAGAAACATTTACTTACCTTTTTTCTTACTTAAGGGTGAAAATAGTATTTGCAGTTACTTCCTCATACCTAGTGTATGAAATATGTATATATGAATACCCAGAGAACTAGTTTAAGAGGTCAACTAAAATGTTGCATTAAGTGCATTAGTAGCCACCCTTACACTCAACTGGTGTAAAAAAGTTAATTTTCTAGGTACAGATAAAAATGTGGGGAAAAAAGAGACAAAAGAAAGGGCAGGGTCTTCACTTATTAAGGGTTTGAATATCATAAAAGTATTCATGAAATGGGAAAAAGCCTCTGTACTTAGTTTGACAAGAAAAGATAATGAAAATAATATAAGTATTAGGTAGGTTTTGCCCAATACTTCCCCTGTTGCCGAAGTTGATCTGATCTTGTTTAAAGCCCCCCCAAAAGGCATTTGCAACTGAATGTTTCAGAGCCACACATGTAATTTTTGTACAGTGTTGACAGTATAAAAACAAAGGTTGTCTACAGTTTTTTAGGTAAAAGATTTAATTTGACAGAAGTATGCAAAATACAAGCTTGCGTTCTTCTCCGCGTGGCCTGGTGCCCCCTGATGTTGTGTGCAGTTCTTTGTGTGATGCTCTCTTCCTATGCAGTCATGCAGTTCCTTGTGCAAGCAGGCAAGCACAAGATGCCTTTGCAAGCAGGTTCCACTCCAACTGCTTTGTCTGTGTGCCGAGAGCGGGCTCTGTCTGTGGGGTGCGTGTGTCCCACTCCCCCAGAGCCGCTGGCATTGTTCCTGGCTGACCACCCAAGTGGCACTGCCTGCTTTGAACTGGTTCGCTCTGAAGCAGAGAGGCTCTATTCATCTATTCTGTATTGCACTTGGCTGTGAGCCACAACTGGGTCCTGTATGCTGCTCCTGTGACCTCAGGGAATGAATTTTTCTCTTTCTTTTAAGTTTAGAGTGTTTGAAACAACCTACATGCTTCATGTTTTACTAGCGCGAACTCAAGGATTGTATTTTAAATTCCACGAGGATATATTCATTGAGTGGAAAGCCTGTTGAGAAGTTCTTAACAGATTGGGTAGGACGGAGAGGGTCACACTCAGTGCATTCCTACCCATACTGGCTGTTGGGAACAGCTTCTGGAGTGAAGCGTTCCCAGAACTGTGCCTAATTTTTGTCTTCAGAGAAACTGTTCAGAGCAGTGCGGGTGGCTGCTCTCAGGTCTTCCATGTGGAGCAGGTTAGGTGTGTGCCGGAGTGACTGGAAGGACCTGGTGTGCCATTACGGGCACACCTGCCTGTTCTGCTGTGCCTCAGCAAAGTCATGTAGAGCTGCCCCTGGAGCTTTACTTTAAGCAGGCTGCAGAGCTCTGCTGCCTGCCATTTGGACCTAGGGCTGCTGCTGCCTGCTCAGTGTGGATATATACAGCACAGCAAAAATTATTTCTCATGATTTTAAGGGACAGTGTGGTAATTGTGTGGTCATAATTATTTTTCTTTCTCAGATTTGAAGGAATATATTATTTAAAAATTAAAATGAGTCTGTACAATGCATAAAATGCATGTGGGCACTGTCTTGTACCTGTGCAGTTCTCCTGTGCAATCATTAACAGTGTGTTTTACCATTTGGTGACTTTTGTCTTGCTTAACAGCTTTGCATGACACTTGTTTAGAGAAATACACATCTTTTCCCTAAGAAGCAGGCAAAGATACCAATCATGCCTTTTATATTTGACTTGCTTTAAATTGCATTTATTGCCAGATGAGATCTTGTCTTACCAACTTGTCATATCTCTCCTTGAACATCATTTTGTAGTTAATTTCTTTGTGAAAATACAGAGAAAGCATACTAGACTCTTGAAATCTTACAGTAATATTTTAGATATTACTCTAAAGGATGAACCATTTCCTCCAGCTTAAAATATTAAGCCAGCATTGCTTCAGCTTGCTTTGCAAGGCTTAACTATATCTGCAGTTATGTAAGTTTCAGTTATGTGATATTTCATGGGCATCTATTTAAACATACAACTATTATTTTTAGTTGAAATATAGACTATATAAAGACTTAAAAGATGTGGGATCAAGGTGGACAACCTTGGCAGCAATGGCCTTTGAACCAACAGCAGTGGATGCAGTCATTTCAGCACCAGCAAGATCCAAGTAAGTATATAGAAAGCTTTGTGGATTAATTCTTTTAATATGTTATCATTTGAATTTTTGAATCTTTGTGACAGAGTATGACTCAGAGTTGCCTTTTGTAACTGCTCTCAAGATAATGCATTTATGATGCTTTTCTGAACGAGAAAAAATAGAAAACATACATTGATTCCAAATGTTTTCACATAGTTAATATGTAATATGCAAATACAGGCAAGAAACCTGAGTTATCCTAGACAAATTACCAACACTTTACCAGTCATATAGATCAACATTTAGACCTCATTTACCAGATCTGCATCCCTGTCTGTTCTTTAGCCAAGCAAAATCCTTTGTTTGAGAGAATCTGCTTTTTTTTCGGTACCTGTTTGGCAGAAGTACTAAAGCAGATATATATACAGAAAAAAACTGTATATATATCTCACTGGAAGACTAATATGATTCTTGATTTAGGTTACAGCAGTGATAATCATGATCTCTTGTTTGGATTTTTTTTTCCCCCCACCAAAACCACCAAATGCTTTAAACAGTAGAACATAATATACCTTAAATTGAGAATGAGGTGACAACAATTAAAAATATCAAGAGAAACAGAGAAATGGATGAAAATGCAGGTGTGTATTTAATACTAAGGCAAAGTGATCAGGCACATGGGTTTTACTGTCACTTTAATTTCTGTTAAATTCACTGCAGAGTTTTCCTGACTTATACTTACTCCTGATAATAAGCAGAAGACATACTAGTGTTCTTATCTGAGAGTGCAATTTATTTATTTACTGGTAGGAATGGCAGCAAAGAAAAAAATGGGAGAGAGAACTGAAACATAATATACAGCAAGGGTTATATGAAGAGTGTACATTGAGAAATAATTTTCTAGCTATGTCTCTTTCTTGCTCTCAAATCTTCATGAAGTAATAATTTAAGGATATGTGTATTAATTTCTGATGTCAAAATTAGCTCACTTATGAAAAAAGTGCATTACTACCACCCATTCAGTGCTAATGTGAATGTAAAATAATCTGCCTTATGACATTTTGAACATATGCAGAGAAATTGTACTTCAGCAAGTCTGTACACTGACATTTGCTTGGTTTCTTTTACTGTATGCTGTGAGTAAGTTTTAATGGTGCTCACAGTACTTGCTGAAGGTAAATGTTGCCCGTTTATCTTGAGCAATAAGACATGTAATTGAGAAACAGTGTTAAACTTCAGATATGTGAGTTCTAACCTTCTTAACTTCCTCTGTTTATTTTAGGCCAGATTGACTGGGCTGCATTAGCTCAAGCATGGATTGCTCAGCGAGAAGCCTCAGGGCAACAGAATGTAGTGGAACAACAAGGAATGATGCCAAACGGACAGGATATTTCAGGAATAGAGTCTGGTCCAAACAACCATAACAATTTTCAGGGGGATCCCAATTTCAACAGAATGTGGCAGCCAGGTTTGTTTCCCTTCCCATTCATTCCTTTTTTTCATGTTTCTTCATTTTATTCTTGTCAGACGTTTTTTGGTGTGAACATGCCCTGTCCCTCAGGCTTCAAAATGTAAAACTACCAGTTGACTTATTAATTACAGCTGCTCCTAGAGAGCTACTGTTGCCTCTCCTGTAGTGTAATACCTGCTTCTGGCATGATCTGGACATGTAGAATGAGTTCACAATATAACTGATAGATTATGGCTTTAGATATCTTAAAGTCTTTAAAAAGGGAGATCAGCAAAATTCTGTGAGAAAAATATGTTTTTATTACGTTTCATATACTTAGGATTTACCCTTTTTAACTTAGGGATCTGATTGTCAGCATTTTTCAATTATTGCAAGTTAAAGTTGGTTGGACGCTTCTTTTAGTATTGATTATTTTCAGTTCCTCAAAACTTCCGTTTTTTCCAAAAATTAATTTTCTTTTTAAAACTTCTCAAGATACCACTGGTAATAAGAATGGGATAGAAATTGGTTATTTTCTGCTAAGAATTTTTCTGAAGTTGTTTTCTGAAAGCTGGATTATGACAGTACACTACAATGTAATTTGAAGTGTATGAACAGGATAGCCTATGTGCATGTGTTCAGTTGTTTTGGGGAAAACTGCACTTCATGCTTGATTCTGTTAATGGTTGAAAGAATAATACTCCCAGTTTTCATTGGCACTATCCAAATGTATTGAAATGTAACATTTAATATACGTAGGCTTAATATGTTATTGGCAGTTCTTGTTATGTGCATAATAAAAGGGAGGTAGCCCTCAGGTTTCACCTACCTGCACTGGGCTACGAGTTTTGTAGGCACATGTAAGAATTTTTAACTTTTCTATGTGGCAGATTGTATCCTAGCTGTATTTCTGTACTGTACGTAGAAATTTTCACAGAAATGGAAAAACTGTGGTTAACACTTTTTAGTTGCTACAGTAATGGATCCAGTTATGATGCAGATGGGAAGGACAGTAAAAATTAGAAAAATGTACTAAAGGACTGGATGGAAGGTAGGAATTGACCTGGGAGGCTAGATACTAATTCTGTTACTGATGAGAGTTGTAAGGTAGCTCTGTCACGGTCTATAAGTATCTGTACAGTGCACATAAATTTTGTCTTTTTAAGGAATCAGTCAAAAATTATGGTCATGTGAGCTATTAATTCATTCCTTAGACCCTTTTCACTCTGTTAGCCAATTGTAACGTATGTTTGAGGGCTTATGACTACAGCTTATTCCAGGACCTCTGCTAGATACTGGACAATCCAAGAAATCATCCATTATCAAGACACAAGACTTTGGAGCACAGGTTTCAGTGGTTGTGCTGCTTGCAAAACCATTTTCTTTCCATAATAGGTATTGCAAGTCTATTATGCAAAATAATAAAATAGCTCCTTGCTTTCAAATTTGAAGTAGAGAAGTAGGAGCAGTTTTTTAACAGTTTAAACAATTTAAACAAGTCCTGTGGTGAACTCACTATCACTAGAAATTTATAAAAACAAGTTTACAATGTGTCTGTGCCTGTCCAATTCTGTCCCCATACTGCATGTTTTAGTTCAACTATAGCCATTTGTATTTCCTTCATTTAGTTAAAGAAATTATTGAGACAGTATAATAGAGTCTGTAGATTGATGAGTCTTCCTTACTTTATCATCTGTGATGCTTTGAGGAACCTTGTGATAAATACAAGAACACTGAGTAATTGGTGACTCATACAAATTATACTAATTTGGTATTGAAATGTATTCTAAATCCTAAACAGAATGGGGAATGCCTCACCAACCCCCTCACCCACCTCCAGATCAGCAGTGGATGACTCCAGCCCCAGGTCAAATGGAAATTGTTCCTCCATCTGAAGACAGCAACAGTCAGGACAGTGGGGAATTTACTCCTGACAACAGGCATATATTTAACCAGAACAATCACAACTTTGGGGGACCTCCCGATAACTTTGCAATGGGGCCAGTGAACCAGTTTGACTATCAGGTGAAACATATTTGTTGCTTTAATATTGTAGACGCGCAGAGTCCCTTCCATGGATGTGTTCCTCTAATATCATCTAGCGGCGACTTTCATTCTTCAGTTCTACAAACATCTACAGAATCTGTTATCTGCTAAGATACATTTTTACCAAACACTTTACAGAAGAGACTTTAGAGTTCTCAGTTCTGTTCAGAGGCCAAAGGGTTTTATTTTTCTGCAGTAGTAATGAGAAGTGGCTGTTGTGTGCAATATTAAAATGAATCACTGTGTTCCAGTATATAAATTAACATTATGTAGCTTTGTGTTTAAAAAAAAAAAAAAAAAAGAGGAGAAGGAAAAAAATAAAGTTCAGAAAGATATGCTTAAATATGCTAGATAATGTACCACAGGAAACTTGCAGACAGATAGACTGGATGATCCATTGATCTTTTCCATATCTATCTACTGTGATTCTTTGAATAAACGATGGTATTTCTAAAAAAAATCCATATCCACTTTTTTCTTCATTCTGGCATATAAGTTGTACAGCATAATGAACATGTAGCTGGTTTTATAATAATAGCAGGGTGCACAGATCTTTAAACACAAAGAAGTTTTGTATCTTCCCTCTATTTTCAGTATTTTTCTTTCAAAACTCCTGATATAAAAGACAAACTAGCTGTTTAAAAACCTACCTCGTGTTCATAAACAAATACAAGGGAAGATGGGCAGAAATGGGGTTTTTTTTAATCTTCTAGGCTATTTTTTTATCTTATAGGTTATTTTGCCTGTTACAATTCTCTTGTTCAACAGTATTGTTAAATAGGGAACCAATAATTTTCCAATACATGAGTTAATTATAATTTTCTTTGTTTATTGTCACAGGACAAACTTAAAATTAGCTTCTCTAAATACTACAGAAAACTTGTTTTGCAGTGAATGAAAGAGATGCTTAACCTGAAATTGTAGTGGAGAGTGCTTCAGTACTAGTGAGTTAAATACTCAGTAGAATATTTGATGCTGCTATACCATTTTTCCTAAACACTCTCTTCTTAAATAGTTTCATTAGGCATTTCTGGGCAGTAAATATTAAAACAAAAAACTCCACGTGTATGCCTCAAGACTTAGAACTTTTGGATTGTATACAGCTTGCCCAGAACCCAGGATCTGTACTAAAATTGCATATTTATGCATTTAATATTTTAATCAGCCATATTAATAAGATCTGTGAAGGATTACTGGAAAGTGCACAGTGCAAAATTCTCATGTAATAAAAGGCTGAACTTTAAATTTTTGTTCTCATGTTGTAGTTAAGACTGCTAACATAGGTAGACTTTTATATCTTAGTTTTGTACACTTTATTTAACTGCATGCTCTGGTGCTAAACTGGCATGGAACTGGTGGAGATAGATGGTGATTATAGGGCTTAGTGTTTAGCACAATATGAAAGGAGATTGGTTGAAGCCCTTTCAGGTTTGTTAAGTATCCCTGCTTAAATCTAAGTTTAGTCATTAAATGTTTAAAGGAAACTTGTTTCTTGGGGACCACAGTAAAAGAGATTGAGAGATTTCAGTAGCATAGAAATCGTGGATTCCTACTTGCATGGATTTTTGTAGACCGACTTGCTCACATGCTGCATTTAGTGTTACCATGTGAAGAAAAATAAACTGCATTACTCTTTCAGCATGGGGCTGCTTTTGGTCCACCTCAAGGTGGATTTCACCCACCTTATTGGCAGCCAGGACCACCAGGGCCACCAGGTCCTCCAGCACCTCCTGCACCTACTCAAAATCGAAGGGAAAGACCCTCGTTCAGAGATCGACAGCGTTCACCCATTGCGATGCCTGTGAAGCAGGAGCCTCCACAGATTGGTACATGTTAACCACTCCTTAATGAAAAAATGTAAAAGCTGTGTTTTATAAAGAATTGCAAAATTTGAAGACCTTTGTCATTTTAATAGAAAGTAAAAGAGCAGGGAAAGAAAAAGCCATTATGAATGTTTTTTTCCCCCCCAATCAGTTGTGGGACTTGTTTTGATTGGGGGGGGTAAGGGGGAGTGCTTCTTTGTTTGGGGGATATTTTTGTTCCTTTTTTGGGGGGAAGGTTTTTTCATCTTGCAAAACTGTAAACCTTGCTTATGTAGATGCTGTGAAGCGTAGAACTCTGCCTGCCTGGATTCGTGAGGGACTGGAAAAGATGGAAAGAGAAAAACAGAAAAAATTGGAAAAAGAGAGAATGGAGCAGCAACGTTCACAGATGTCTAAAAAAGAGAAAAAGGGAAGTGAGGAGGCTGAAGAAGGAGATGGCCCACGGTTACCTCAGAAAAGTAAATTTGTAAGTAGAAGGGTTTGTTTTTTGCTCAGGTTTGTATTTCCTAAAAGGTATCACCTTTTTAGTCTCTTCAAAGGAGAGACTGTGTTCATGGTTACCTCATTTTGTTGCTTAAAGTAAGGTTAAGCTGCTGCTCTGTTGATAATTACGTGATGTTTTGAAGTTTTTAATGGGTAAGAGGTAGAAGTATATAATTTGATCTGTAGTAGCAAAGAAACAAGGATGAAATTGGACTTTTTTTTCCTTTCTTTTTCCTTCCTTTTGGAATATACAGATCCTTTGAAAGAATTCTAAATCAGCAGCTGAAAAAATTCAGATACCTGTATTTGCTAAACTGAGCCAGTTTAGGAGGCCTTGCATTGCCTTCACTTTAGCAGTTATCTTCTTTGTAGTTCAAAGTACATGTTTGGCAGGGAACTGACAACTAAGTATTTTCTTAGCTTGTGTGGGTAGAGGTACCCATATATTTTTTGGGAAGGGAGAAAATAAATGGTTTTATGATAACTGCTAATACAGATTTCAGTACAAAGTAATTGAAATTGACTATTACAAATAGAGACTAAGGAGCTTGATATTTAAGTTTTTCCTGAAGTGTATGATGCTGTTCTTGTAGGACAGTGATGAGGAAGATGAAGATGCTGAAAACACAGAGGCTGTAAGTGTTGGGAAAATCAGCAGGAGTCCATCCCCAGCTCCTCAAGAGGAGCAGAGTGAACCAGAAATGACAGAAGAAGAAAAGGAGTATCAAATGGTATTAATAATGGTTTTCTCACTAAGTATTTCTGTTTAATTGCTCATATTTTTCAGGCATATCAAAGTAAATCACTTTTTCTATGCCTGATACTGTCAACAGAGGCACAGTATGCATTGTACGCTAAACCTGGGTTATATTTGCATGTCTCTTCATAATGCAGCCTTTCTCATGGAAACCAGGATATCGGTTACATAACTTGTATTTAGCACAATAGTGAAAGAATGTAATGACTGTAATCTTTGCATTGATCTTTAGTAATTCTATGGTTTTGCTTCACTTAGCAAATTTCTGAAAACTTTTAGTGATTAAATGCACCCATCTCAAATCTATGCTTCAACGTCAGTTCCTGTGAAAGGGAATTCAGGAAAGGTATTCTTGCAAGGAAGTGCTACAAACTTAAATCCTAGATCAGCAAGTTTCACTGTGTCTGCACAACCTTCATACTTTGAAATCACAGTTGCATGCAAATTGTACAACTGAATCCTCATTAATTGAGGTCCTGAATTCTACTAAGTTTGATGAATATATTTTTGTAGCGCATGTGGCCAGACATAAACAACTTGGAGAACTAGCTACCATAATTTAAATTTTTGTAGAAAATATGTAATAATAAAATGCTGTATAAGTACCTCTGATCTTTACAGTCAGAAATGTGCTCTTTATTTTTCGAAAGAATAATTGGAATCAGTTTAAGTACTTTTCTGATTTACATATTCATTTGTTATATCATCTTAGACGTTAGGATCAGTGCCCTGGATAGCTGCGTGCAATACATGCAGATACCATTCACAGTCAAAATACAAACTTTAAGGCTGTGAAATCAGGTCACGTTTAAACAGCTTCAATCTTTGGTTTTTTCGTCATGTCTCTTGAAAGAAGTTATTAAATAAAATATGCAGGAGACCACTTTCGTAGTCATCAGAAGAAGTGAAGCTGTATGTATATAATTTGAATGCAGCATTTATTCAAGATGTTTTGGCCTTTAATTGCATGTGCAATTTTCTTCAGATGATGCTGACAAAAATGCTGCTGACAGAGATTCTCTTAGATGTCACAAATGAAGAAATCTATTATGTGGCCAAAGATGTTCACCGTAAAGCAACTAAAGGTATGCCGGGTTTGGGGGATTTTTTTTTTCTTTTTAGTTTCTTCTGCAAAAATTCTGTATTTGCATGTCTTTAGAACATTTAACCTCCATAGTTCTCCCTCAAGAACAATTCCAGTATAATGCATCCAACTTGGTAGAGTTCAAATCCAGTAATCATGTACTGTCGTCCTGTGCAGTGTATTGTGAGTTACTTGAGTTATTCCATTTTTTTCATACAATTCATTTCAGTTAAAATGGTACCTGTGTGTTAATGGCTCTTGAGTTGTAGCTGTTCCTTACTCCTATCATCTTTATCTCAAAGCTGTTCAGAAGTGAAAAGAGATGAACTTGGAGTCCTCAATTAGTAATTAATTTGCTTTCACTATTAACATGTATTGTACTTACAGAACAGATTATTTTAACATAAGAGTTAATCTAAATATGTAACTACTGAAGTTGAAAATTATGTGCAGGTGCTGTAACTCGGAAAGTGATTTATGAGTATCTATTTGGTTTTTTTCTGTTCACTGTTAATTTGCAGTTAAATTCTAAATCTTCATGGTCAAAAATCTAGAAGTGGTTTTAAATGGATGATGCGTTTTTAATGTTTCTTCTCTCCCTCCAAAGAACAGCAATAGTAGTAGATTTAACAATACCATAGACTCATGACTATGAAATCGTGGCTATTTGTGTTAACATGTTGTTCCTGTTGTTGATGTGATACAAAGCTCCTGCAAAACAGCTGGCACAGTCCAGTGCACTGGCTTCCCTCACTGGACTCGGTAAGTATGTTCCTTATTTTTGAGAGGGCTTAAAGGGGGAGTTACACTTTTGCCTTGCGTTTCTAGAAATTGCATTTTGAAAGTAGATTTTAATTGCCTGGGAGTATGGGTCACTTTCTGATAACTTTATCAGCACCTTTGTTTGTTCCACAGGTGATCCTACTGATATATAGTGGGATAGTTGCTGGAGTAAAGGACTAGGCAGTGATTTAGTGTATGAGAATCTTGCCCTAATTTTGAAAATCTGTAAAAATTTTAGATAAATTTACTTTTCAAAGTATGATAGTTTCAGAAGCACACTGCAGCCTTCAAAGAAAGGAATACTATTTCATACTTTTCTTCTATTTTGATCCATGCAAACCAGAGGGGAAAGTTGATAGAAGACTAATGTGAAAGTCTATAAATAAAAATATTGTAATCTTTGCAATTATTATTTTCTTGAAAAGCTACATAAACACAAAGGCTCCCATATCATATACTACCAGAAACAACACAGGAAAGAGAGATTGAAATTCCAGCTTGAGACACAACTGCAAGAGATTTCTCCCAGCATGACTTTTATCATCTAAAATGTACTACAGCAGTGTCAGTGATCAGTTACATGTTCATTACATGGAATATTGATGAATTAGATTGAATGTTATCATCACAAGTATTCATGTTTCAAAACTAACTCAGTAAAGATCCTAAGGACCTCAGACTGAAAGAAATCCATGTCAGATGTTTAAATTGACTTTATCCTTTTCAGTCCAGTAGTTACTAATATCTCTGGGGGAGAAGAAAGTCTGTTTCTATTCCATCTCCATACCTGTCAAAATGCAATGTTTTCTAAATCATGTGGAAAAATTGATATGGCATTCAGAATTTCTGTAGCCTTGGACTACGGAGGCAGCTGAAGTCATTTCAGAGATGTCTTCTGGGAAAGATCCCAGGCATTTTCTGTCCGGTTGCTGATACAGAGGCAGGCACTGTTACAGTCTCCACAGGGAGCCTTTTTGCCTTTCCATACAATGGAAAAAAGTACCATGGTCACAGTGGTTGCTTGCTGAAAATAGACAAGCTGTTCCAGAAGGAGTAGAACCAGACAGTGAGCATCAATGCAGATACGGGGGCCTTGAACACACTGGCAAACAACACTGGCACTTACCAGAATAAAGTGACTTCTTCAGAGACGAGGAAGTGAAGGAAGGGCAATGTTACTCTCCTCTTTGCCTCACAGAAGTATTAAGAACAAAGCTTAATCTTTCCTCGTGATAGACTGGACTTTATGCACGCAGGTGGACTGGGTGGTTATGGATCAGGAGACAGTGAAGATGAGAGGAGTGACAGAGGCTCTGAATCATCTGATACTGATGATGAGGAATTGCGACACAGAATAAGGCAAAAACAGGAAGCATTTTGGAGAAAAGAGAGAGAACAGCAACTACTACTAGAAAAACAGCTAGAAGGTAAATCTTATGTCTTCTTACTGTGCCACTATCTATGGAGTTTACTACTTATTGTATGTAAATTGATGGCAAAGAAAGACGTTTTAAGCCAAAAATACAAAACTAAATTTATAAATAATGTATTTTTAATTAAAATTTTAAAATACCCCAAAACCCAGTGATTTACTTCTGTTTCTCTGTACAAAGTAAGGTTTGTCCTTTTGTACAAATAGTGTAGGTCAAAAGGGTAGCACAGTCAGCTCCCAGTGCTGAAGAGCTGTCTAGAGATGGATGCAATGTTAAGAAGTCATGAACCAAGTTCACAGGCTGGAGGAGAAAGTGCTTATTACGATAGAACTGAGAATTGATTGTTTCCTCCTTTAACTTTTTATTTAAAGGCCTGAAAATAAGACATATGGAGCCCTTAATAAAAGGCTAGACTAGCTAAACTTTTGGTTTTCTTAATATTCCTATCTGTCTTTGAGTGTTTTAAGATGTATGCATAAAAGGATAGCCATATGGAGAGTGACTGAGTGGTGGCCTGTGACCTCTGTCTTCTTAGTGCGGGAAGCCAGATGTCAGTGTGGAGACATCTCCATGGCATTATTTGCAGAAATACAAATCTAGAGTGTAAACCAGCTGATTCTATACATCCAAAATACTGAAGAATGCTAGTGCAGAGTTTCATTTGTAGCAGTGTTTTGGAAAGGCAGAGATTTCTAATGCACAATACAGCCTCTTCTAACATAACACTGGCTTCTGCCTGTATTGCCTAATAACTCAGGGACCAGCTGGAATTGTTTTCTGGGTTAAATTTGATCATCAGCTGCCATTTGGACCACTCTGGGTTTCTGGAAGCAGTTTTATTCCCTAAAATAACTCAGGAAATGATGGCCCACATCAAAAGGCCATTTTTAGGCAAAAAATTTTGTACATCAGTTATTTTTTCTGGATTCAATTTAAAATGGGGAGATAAAGTTGGCAGTGATGAAAAGGACCCTAGGTTGAATAGAAATAATTTTTATTTTGGAAACCTCTGGGAAATGCTCTGAGGGTCTCACTATGTGAGAAATACAACTTCTTCAGACCAGACAGTAATCCTCAAACTCAGATGAATGGGGCTCGAAGAAAGGCAGGAAGCATCAGTCCCACTAGAGGAGTGTTGTAGGAAGAAGGGGAGAATCAGGTGTGCAGAAAGGTTGCAAAAAGAAAAGGTCTTGTGTGTAGCTCAGTTTGGGAGTTCTGGTGTTCCAGGGTATTTGTTTCATAACTTCATCTTAAACCACTGAAACGTGAAATAACATCAAGGACTTCTAAAAATGACTGGGCTCTACGCTTTTTCTAAACCAAGAGGACAACTTTTCTATAATTACAAGAAAAAAAAAAAAGAGTGGCTTGGTAAGTAGTTGGTATGGTGGCAGTGTTTTAATTAAAAGTATTATGAGAGGTGCTTGGAAACTTGGTTTCATCAATGTAACGGTGTGGAAATTACTGACATACTGCTCCAAATTAATTGCATTTTTTCTTCTGTGTACTTCCTTTTTCAGAAGAAAAGCTACAAAATGAAAAAGTTTCAAAAGAGATGAATGAATTTATCAACAAAGAACAAAATAGTAACTTAGCATCACAGGAGGCAAAAGAAATTGAAGCAGATATGGTTCATGAAAAGAAAAGATCTCCAAATGCAATCGCACCTGACATAGAACTCAAGAAAGAGGGTAAAGAGAGGACAGGAAGGAGTGGGTCAAGAAGCTCTAGCAGTGGTAGCAGCAGCAGCAATAGCAGGAGCAGCAGCAGTAGCAGCACAGTATCCAGTTCATCCTATAGCACTAGCTCAGGTAGTAGTCGCAGCTCTTCACGTTCTTCCTCTCCCAAAAGGAAGAAGAGACACAGTCGCAGTAGGACACCGTCACATAAAGTTAGGCGCAGTAGAAGCAGGAGTTACTCCCACAGAAACAGGAGAGAGAGGAGTAGGAGCAGGGAGAAAATAAGGGAAAGGAGAAGATCTAGTAGAAATCACAGTGCTGAAAGAGGGGAGAGGCGGAGAAATCGGAGTCCTTCGAGAGAGAGGAGTTGGGATAGACGTAGAAGCGGCAGCCGCTCACGAGATCGGCGAGCCAACCGTGCGAGCCGCAGCAGGAGCAGGGACAGACGTAAAGCCGAAGACCAGCGTAGAAGCCCTACTGGAAATAGGCACAAACATAAAAGTGAGGGTAAAGATCAAGAAAGGAAGAAGGAGCAGGGTGGAGGTGTAGACAAAGACAAAAAAAAGAACAGAGAAAGGGAGAGGGATCAGGAAAAGAGAAAAGATAAGCCCAAGAAAGAGGAAAAAGAAAGTAAGGCTGGCAATCATGACGACAGTAGATTAAAGAGAAAAAGAGACAGCGAAAGAACTTTCTCTCGAAGTGATTCAATATGTGTGAAAATAATAAGACAGGATTCCAGACAAGAAAGCAAAAAAATCACTACCAAAGATAGCAAAAAACGATCAGGCTCTGAATCTAGTGCAAGGAGTAGTTCTGAATCACCAGGAAGCAGTAAAGAAAAGAAGGCTAAGAAATTGAAGCATATTCGGTCATGCTCCATGGAGAAATCTCAAAGGTCTGGTAAGAAGGCAAGCCGCAAACACAAGTCTAAGTCACGATCAAGGTAGTATACTTTTTAAGTATTTTGTCTGACTTTTAAAAAGTTTTTTTATATTCATCTTCATGTGTACGGCATATGAACTTTTTTAATAAAGTATGGTATTTATTAAACTTTTTGTCTTAGGCAAAAGTAACTTTGGAAAATCTTTTAAAACTATTAATTACTAAGCCTAAAGTGTGTGTGGGTTTGGGGGTCTTTTATTTTTTCCAATTAACTTTCTCCCCCTTTTCCTTTATTTTTCAGATCAACAACTCCTCTTCGTCGTAAACGCTGAGGAATTTATGGCACCAGTGCTATGACGTTTAAAAATTCCATGAGTTATAAAAGGCTTGTCTCATTATAGAGGCACATTGTGGCTATGTAGGTGAAACCAGAATCCTTTTTTTATCTGTAAATAGGTGTATTTTTTCCAAATGCTGCTCAGAATTAAATACCTAATAGGATTTCTTTGTATTACATTTTTTCAAGAACGGTAGTGCTTATTAAGAATATAAAACAGGCCATTCTCTTTCAGCTGTAATGTTCTTAAAATTACTATTGAATGTACTGTGATGTCAATAAAGCTCTTTAGTTCATTTTTTGTTTAAAATTCTTGCACCTGAATTTTGTGTTAAATGGTAGAAAGTACTTAAAAAAAAAAAGAAAAAGGCAGCTTTTTTGGTACAACAAATTTTTAAAGTACTTGAAAAAGATTTAACGTGAACACTTGTAATCCATGGACCTGATGAGATTACATTATTGGGGGTGTGGAAGAACAGAGAAAGGACATCTTATTTTTCTTTAGATATGTGTAATAGATTTTTAATAACTTTTTTTTTTTTTTGGTCTAGCTGGTACTATATGCTGTGTGTGTAAAATATGGGTCACTGTAATACAAGCTATACTTAAACAGACTGAACCCCATTAGGAATATGTGCGACTAACGGATCTCATGTGGCAGTGTTAAGCTCTGGAACTATATTCCTCACCCAGTTTTCAGAGAGATCTTTGGATGTTCGGGGATATTACACACATCTCAGAATTTTAGATGTTTTTATGAAATATGTTTATAAATGTCACTCAGTACACATTGGAAAACTGACAATAGGTTAACTTTACATTTTGGCACATGCATTAAATGCGTAGTGAATATTAAAGCTGGTTCTTAGTGTCACAAGAATTGTGACTCCTGTAGAGCTAATCCATTGATGTATTAGCAATGTCACTAAATTTTTGATTTTAATATTACCATGAAGTGAAAGAGGTCACTGATTACCTACTTTAAGAAATTGACTATTGCTGTTAGAAACAAGAGTGTGAAATAATATAAGTTAAAAAACAAATGAACAATATCCAACTCTAGGCCAGTGACTGTTAGAGAACATGAATTCAGGGAGAGATCTGTGCCTAAAAGGTCTGGTGTGACACCAGTTGTGAAATAAAAGGCTTAACATCAAAGTAAGTTCTCTTTGATTGGCTGTATGTTCTAAGAAAAAATTATACTAGTACAGGCAGCTTGCGAAGCATGTCTTCATGAACAGATGAGTCCATTTAACTGAATCAGAACTCAGCTCTGCAGCTTTTTTCCACTGTAATTTTTTCATAAATAAGATGCAGAAATCAACTGCTTCAGTGCAAAGAAACACATTTTAACTGTGTGTTTAATAAGCAAGCTAATGGCTAGTGAATACATGCATGTCTATCAAAACACTGTTACAGATAAATAATCAGTTATAAATTATAACACCCCCCTCAATTATATCCTTTCACATAGAGTAAACAGTCGTATTTATTAGCAAAATAAGGCATAATTTCCAACACACGACTTCTACTTGCACTGGTAGGGGTATAAATAACATATTGATCCAATCTCATTACACTCTTGGCTCTGGGTAAGAGTGAGGAATTTTTCAAAAGTAGGTAGCATAACAGTTCAGATGCCCTAGAAGGATGTCTTGTGAGAGACAGAAAGAAACTAGAAATAAGCTTAAGAAAAGCTGTTGAGGAATACAGTTTCCAGGATGCATTGAATTTGATTTTCAGTTCAGATTTTATATTCTCTGTCTAACAATAAAAAAGATTGTGTATGAAAAGCTTTATATACTCTGCCAACAACTGGAATTCTGTCACTTCCTGTAAATATGAAAATTATTTTTTTGACACAAATGCACTTATATGGGTAGTGACTGTATGCCAATAAAAAGAGCATACGATCTCTGTATTTAATTGTTTCAGAAATCTTACTATGACGGCCTACTCATCACTCAGCAATTAAATACACGTCGGTACTCTTGTCAACATCATATACATTAGACTTCTTTGGGCTTTGGAAACTCCCTTAGGAATGTCTTTTACCAGAAAAGGCTAAAATAACAACTGCTCTTTTAATTCCATACATCTGAAGTGATCCCAAAATGTGCAAATACATACAAAAATGGGAATGTATAATTTTAAAATGAATGCTGCAAAAACATTTCCGTGCACTACAGGAAAGCAATACATAGGATTTTGAGTGTCATGCAGCAACATGACATTTGGAGGCATTTCCCTTGAAAACTTTTTTAATAAATAAGGGATAGTGTGGAATCAAATGAACAATGATTTCCATACAAATTGTTCTGAAGCTGAATACAACCAAGCCAATGTCAATATGTGCCCCAAGGTGCCCACTACACCATGTAAGAGCAAGAATTAGCTGTAGCTAGGGATAGGCCAAAAAAGAGTAGTTGGGTAAAATATTCTGACTTTAAAGATTGAGCAACTACCCGTGTTTTGAAATATGGCACAATACCAAAAACTGTTCTGTCTTTGAGGCTCTGTCTCATGGAATAGCTACTTCTAGTTTCAAATGAGCTTATCCTGTTAATAGAATGCCAGAGTGCATGCATTTACTGGCTTGTAATTTATTTTAAAATCACAAATATAAAAGCAATGCCAATGTAAGGTTTGGCTCTCTCGCTCAGATTTTGCATTTACTTTGCTAAATAAATGACAAGTACTAAATTAAGTTGAATGATATGTGGATGCCTGCTTTGAAGGAAGGCTTAGTTTTGTCTCTTAAGGAGACTATCCTAGCATAAAGGATTTCTTGGAGCTCTGTTTTTATCAGTAGCTCTGAGGTGTGATTAATGACTCTTAACTCCAGTGCACCGTGAGCTTTTTTGGATAGAAAGCAGGTGAGTAAAGAAGTGAGGCAGGTACATACCAAGCAGGTTTGCCATATATTTCATTGCTGTCGAGACAAGCTTTTTTGAGGCCTTTCAGAAGTTCTTATTTAGCTTTAAAAAGAAAAAAAATCCAAACATCTCCTACATGAATTATACTGTATTTACAGGAGACCTGTAAACAGGCAGATTTCAAGCAGTGAGGGTTGTAGTACCAAGCCAGGTCAGTTAATAAAGCAGGCTGGCACTAGCGGGAAGTCAAGCCAGGACTGGTTATACTACTCCAAACTTCCTGCAGCCTGGAGGATGCTCCTGCCCTTGGCTTTGTGCAGGCCGTGCCTCCTGCCTGCGGATGCCAGCGTCCGCACAGCCAGGCAGGGAACCCGGCCTGTGATCGATCATCTGCCTGGCAAGCACGGGAGCGCTGCCAACTCTGCTTTCGCGGCTTACCTTTGCCTTGTTCTGCAATCCTGCCTTCCTTCCAGCTTTGGTTTTCGCTGGGCTTTCTTGTTGGACCTGCAGCTCAATAATGTGTCAGAAAACGAATCTTTTTTTTAAAAACTGGCTTAATTCTTTTCCATTTTAAGTATGTTAAACTAGCTCGCCATGGGGATTTGAAATTTTGAAGATGCTGGAGCTCACACTGGGGGAGAGGCTCCCCGTGTGTATCAGCCCTGAACTGCCAAGGCCGCTCACCTGAGCCTGAGTTCGGGGCCCTGGGCAGCAGTGACTGCAAGGGAGCGGAGAAGGCAGCCTTCTCCTTCCTGGGCCACAGCCTGGACTCCATCTGCAAACCGTGCCACGGCACCTCTGAAAGAGGCAGCAGCAAGCCAGCTTGGATGGTTCCCATGAGGAAGCGCTCGGGAGCCTGCCTCAGGCCCAGCCATGTTGGAGCCCAGGGGTTCTGCTCCAGGCCGCAGCGGCGCAGTGCCGGCTGCTGGGACCGCTTTCCTCCCGAGCCTGGCCCGAAGCGAGGACTCCTGTACTTTGTGCCGTGCCCTGCAAGCCCGGTGTGTTTCTTGGTAATGAAACGGACTGAAGCTGTGGGCTCGTCGCTGTGTCATCTGAACGAGCATCTGCTTGCGGGTCTTTTCGTGTTCCTAGACACGGAAGGATCGGGAGTAAGCAGTAACATTCAAGCAGAGTTGCTCCAGCTGNGGCCCCGGCTCGGCCGGCGGCAGGGGCGGCGTAACGGGGCTTGCGCTTCGCCGGCTCCCTCACAGCCGGGCCCGGCAAACCTCCCGCCGCCGGCGGCCACGGGCATGTCTGGCAGCTCCTGGCCGCGTCCCGCGGCACCCCCGGCCTGCTAAGCGGCAGCCCAGCGCCGGCCCGTCGGGAAGGTGCTGTTCCTCTGCCGCCTCCTTTGCAGTCCAGAGGTGTCTAGATCGCTCCATCGCTCACTGCGGCCTAAAATCATCTTCAGGGGGTGGTTTACTCTGGGTACAGTTAGGCATTGCTGGGATTCGGGGGCTGTTGGTAACCAGGCAGCAGCTGGGTGTGCGCGAGTGTTCGCTGTGCTAGGGAGAGCCCTGCGTCGGCTAAGCAGGAGTGGAGAACAATTGCAGGATAGTGTTCCTGGCCTGTCTGTGCACCGTCCGTGAGGGGTTTTTGCTTAGGTTTCCTTACCAGTTCGTACAATGCAAAATGAGTGTGCAGCTGTGTATATCTCATTACAACACATAATAAACCCGATGTTGCTAAGTGTATGTGTGTGTGCACAGCTTACGGTCAGAGTAAACATTTTGGGGAAATTAACACTGACTGAAACATTTCAGTTGCATAAAAAGTTCCTTTCCATTCAGTCTGTGAAAAATGGCATTGTACATAATTTGGGGAGTACAGAGGTGGTGAAGTAGCACACATTCTTTTATTTAATCCCCAACTCCCTAAGTACAATAGTGAGCAAATGTGCAAAGACTTGCATGGTTAGTATTCTGCTAGAGAAGCACTCTTGCAACTATGTGTTTTGACTCTGAGTTCTTGTAAAGCTGATGTTTTCCATTCGGTTGTCTTTTATTTATGCAGATGACCATGCTGATCTGTCTCTGCAGACAGGTCTGAGAAGTATCCTTCAGGACTACAACAGGAAAATACAACTGAAATCCAGTAGTGCCTTGCCTGTCTCTCTGACTGAAATGAAAAGCAACATGTAAGTATTGTATCTAAAATAACCCTGTGTGATAAGCATTACCCTTTTCTGTAACAATTTAATTTGACCTTGCAACAGTGTCACGTGGAGCTGTTTTTATATGTCACGTGTTTCAATGTTTGATGTGGCCTATTCTTGTTTTACTAATTACCAACTTAAAAATTACAGTCATGCAGCCATCTGTTTGGGAAGATATGTTACCCATCCAGTATAGTATCTGTATGCTACTAAACAAGTGTAACTCCAGTCTCTAAAGAAACAAGAGTTTTGCCTTTTTGCGTTTTCCGATGTAGTATTTGTTTTTCCCATATTTCAGCTGACATAAAATATTAGTAGTGGTTTAATGACATTCAGCTTTCATTATTTAGGTTCACTGTGAAGAGACCTTTCAGCACTTCACACTCATCAGTGGATTCAAAGGAAATGAAAAAATTCCAGCTCCTTGCACATAAGTGGTGGGATGAAGAAGGAGAATATGCAGCCCTTCATTCTATGAATGATATTAGAGTGCCATTTATTAGGTATGGTTTTGAAGACATATTTTTTTTATGTGTATTATTTCTGCATAACCTCAGAAAATATTGTAAAAGAAAACCAATTACCATTACTTAAGATAACTACGTATTGCATCTACTAAAGCACCTTGTGGGTTCAACCTTAATCACATCCCTTTTCTTTCAGAGATACTCTATTGAGCAGGAGTAGTAATTATCATCTGGGAAATCCACTTTCTGGAATCAAGATTCTTGACGTGGGCTGCGGCGGAGGACTGCTGAGTGAGGTAAGAAACAATGTGCTCTGCATTTTCCTGTTAAAAAGCATGCAAGGTATTTGAATTGCTGTACTAATTACACTGCTTAATTTCTAATCCTCCAAGGAGGACCTTTTCTCTTCTATGATGTATTAGTTACTGAGTAGAGTGCAGTGCACTCTTAAAAAGCCCACAGAGTGTTTGGTTAGCATAGTGGTGGTGGTTTACAGGGAATGAGGGAATTGGTTATGAGAAATTCTAAAATTCTGAGGTTCATCAGGAAAATAAGATTTCAAGCACTGTAAAGAAAAGGAGAGGGGAAGAATGATGAAAAAGTCCTTGAGTATTTCTTTCTTTATTTTTCTTTTTTTACTTTATGAGTCTAGGCAACATTACTTGGAATCGTGACATCCTCGTTACCAAAGAAGTAATTTCTGCTCTAAACTAGTTCTTACACATTCTTTTCTCTGAACTGCTTACCTTCAGTTTTTTATATAGGGGTGGGGATTTTCATCTTTGATTTGATCTCATGGAAAATGCATGGAATAATGTCAAGAAGCACCCCAGACATACCTCTCATGTGTCCGTAGAGATTCCTGTGCTACAGGGGCTGATATTACAGCGGCTTCCAGAGAAGTCTGCACAAAGTTGGGACTGAGAAGTTACTGTTTGTGGTGGAACACTGTCCACACAGGCTCTGAACAGTGCTGTGTCCCATCAATAGACTAGGGATGGTTTGTGAATTTAGGGTTACAGATCTGGCTGACTTACTCTGGGAACTTCATCAGCATCTGAAGTGAGGCATTACAAAGGGACCTGAATCTCTCCCATGTTTTCTTTCTTTTTTTTTTTTTTTTTTTTTCTTTTTAGCAAAATCTTTTAGTCTTTTTAGGGGGGTCTCTCCAAACANTTTTTTTTTTTTTTTTCTGTCTTTTGAGCAAAATCTTGTAGTCTTGTGAGAGGGGTCTCTCCAACAATGCTAGCAAAACCGGTGTGCTGCATCACCTTCTCGGGCTGAACAACCGGTGAATTTCAGGTTGGAATATCATACATGTGGTCATGTTCTGCAGCCTGTTTCAGTTTCAAAAGAGGTGATGACTAAGGTGTTAACCTTGGAGTAAGAAGACACTGGAGAAACCTGAGTGACAGCCAAGGCTGATGCTATCCTAGTAAACATCAGTGTTTAGTTCTCAGCAGTGAGAAAGTCCCAGAGATAATAATATATTAAATTACCATTAAAAAGACATGAGGATTTACCATTACAGGTGGATGTTGAAGAAAGTAATGACAGTAATTAAATACGGCATTGTTTTCCCCCCTTTAATTACTGTGTTGATTTTCCCCCTTTGTTCCTCCTCTATCAGAGAGCAGTAGTGGAAGAAATCTTTATTTGGTGTAAGAAAATGGATTCAGAACAAATTATTCTAAAAGACAATTTAGATGTGTGTATAGTCCAGTGTATAATTTTCTCAGAAAATTAACACCACCTCTCCCAAATGTAAGGCTGTTTTTGCTTTAATAAACATTTAAAATAAAACTGCTGGATCAGAGCTCATAATTTACTGTTGTTTGTCATATTCTCTGATGGATGCTTTCTTCATCTTGTATGTACATTGCAAAGTTTCAGAAACCTTTAAGTAAATTGTTTTCATGCAGAGAATAAATTACACTCTTTTTTATTAGCCTTTAGGTAGACTGGGAGCTTCAGTTACTGGAATTGATCCTGTGGAGGACAACATTAGAACAGCAGATTGGCACAAGTCATTTGATCCGGTCCTGGCCAAGAGAGTACAGTACAAGTGCAGTTCACTGGAGGAGATTGTGGAAGAGTCGATGGAAACCTTTGATGTAATTGTAGCTTCTGAAGTAGTGGAGCATGTGGCTGACCTTGAAATGTTTATCAAATGTTGCTCTCAGGTGTTAAAGGTAAGAGAGTTTTTGCTTTCATTATTGGGAATATTTATTCTCTTTTATTATTGTGGCTTTTTAAAAGGAGGGTGAAAACACATTTGCACACGTTTCTCCACCAAATCAGATGCATGTTCTAGAAGTGCCTTCCATTCTTCTCCATGATGCAAATACATCTTCCCAACTTCATTAACTAAAGTTAGGGGAAATTTATTTCCCTAGCTGAGCCTCAGAAAAGTGTTAGGGCATTGCCTAGCATTGCAGGGTTGCATTGCATCAGGACCTTAAGAAACCTGGTTGCATCTGATCTCACTCAGGTGAGAGAAAATGTGGCAGTGCTACTGTTGATGGACAGCTGTGGCTCAGACTGCATGGGAACTCTGTAATGATGTTTCTGACACAAGATTTTATTCCAGTGCTAGCATTCCATCAGATAAGGTCCCGGCTTGCTTTTAAAGTTTCCGAGTTAGGCTTTGGAGATAATCAGGTGGTTATTCATCTTGATATTAGTTCATTTGCAAAGAAGGATGGTAGGCTCAGCACACAAGTGGCAGCTTTTCTTTAATCTCTTTATCTTTCTGGTCATCAGAAGAAATAGAAATTATTTCAATGGAATGCACTACTAATTTTTAGCCTGCTAGGGACAAAGAAATTATCCCTTATTTCTAACGAACAGTCCTTTAAGGACTTAGAATTTTTTTCTGGCTTTGTTTCTTTGCCCATGTAATTATTAAAACAAGCATGGCATGGCATTCAGCAGTCTCAAAAATTAAGGAAGCATTTCACATTTTACTTTGGTTTCAATTAAAAAAGCAGTTTGTGGTTTTGTTTTGATTTTTTTTCTTCATTGGGCTTTTTGTAGTTTTGTTGGTTTTTTTGGTTTTTTTTTACAATGGATATTGTATATGCTTTAATACTTTTTATTTATCTATTTCCTGGGCAGGAAATATTATAAGTGACTTTTCTAAGTGTTCTTTGGGCTAGGGAATAGTTTTTAGGCCACCCAAGGCTTGATTATGTTGATTCTTTGAAGATTCCTGAGTCATACTGTTAGAACTTTATATTCTTTCTTGTATTAAAATGTTAGACTCATAATTATCTATCCTGGGATGAAATGACTTCTTACTCTTGCATTGTGTAGGCTTTGACATAGACAAATTATCTGTCTTAATGTGATTAAATTTACAATTTTAAAAAAATACTATTCTAATTGAACATTTTAATATTTTAATTAGCCGGAAGGTTCTTTATTCATTACGACAATCAATAAAACACAATTGTCCTATGTCCTGGGAATTGTGGTTGCAGAAAAAATAATGGGGATTGTACCAGAAGGAACACATGAGTGGGAGAAGTTTGTTTCCCCTGAAGAGCTGGAGCACCTCCTGGAATCAAGTAAGTTTCAGGCCAGATGGTGGGAATGCAGAGAGATATCCTGTAGAAATGGCAAAGGGATAAGTTAGGTGGGGCAAGTGCTAGCAACAATACACAGCTTTTTTAACTGCTTGAGTTAACAGTCATATATTAAGAGTATCATTCCTGGTTTAAAGACTCTGCTGCTTACTGGATTTTGCACAAAATAAATTAAGTGGAATCCTAAGAATGCAGTGATTACTTGAACAAAATCACTGTTGCAGCTGCCCTCTGTTTAATAGCCTAAATAAAAAATTCCAGTGTTTTCCATTGTGTTCTGGTGACAGAATGTATGCTCTGAAGTGGTTCATGTGCTCTAGGTCAGGTTTGAGGAAATAACTGTGTTGGCACTCTGGGGCTGCACTGCTGCCACTGCATTGTTTGTCGCCTTTCCTTTGGGAGGAGGCATTTTTATTTTTGGTTTGCTGCTCCATGTTCTCTATTCATGTTATGTTACTAAAAGATTTCTTTCAAAATGTGAAGATGAAACCTACCACAAATTCATTAGTCAGTTCTTGAGAAACTCTTTGATACTGATTTTAATTATTTCTAATTAAGTTACCCTCCTCTGATTGCTTTTAAAATAGACAAGGCACTGAGCTGGGAAGACTTCTGTCCATTGCCCTCCTTCGCTGCAGATGTTCTAAAACCCTTTCACCAAATATTTCACTTTGCTCTAGTTCACTGCAAAGAAGCTGAAGTATGAGTGGAGCTATTCTCTTGGCAAGGTCTTTTCCTGGCACTTTGCAGTGATGCCATAAGGAATATGACTAATGCTGGTTCACATAGTGGTGGTTCTTTCAGTTCTTCCTTTGAAAGGAGAAGCAGGTGCAGTGGACTGATTTGTTTTGATAGGGTGTTTGTTTTCTGCCTTCCATCCTGTATCCTGCTGGGACACAGCAGATCCATGCAGTGAACTGAGTGCTGCTCAGCTGGGAGTGATAAATCACTCTTTATTTGCACCAAGTCCTTGATGGCATTCATGTGCCTTTTTCTTACCTTTTTCCATTCCTAAAGGGAATCTGCAGAATCCTTGCAAAGATGTGCTCAGATTTTGATTTTGGAGCGTGTGATGTCAGTCTGAAGCATGTCTCCACCTACAGAAAACGCTACCAAGTCACCCAGATGAGGAGGTGTGAGGCTGGGGTTTCCAGCAGAGCCCTGTAGCTGCTAGTGGTGCATAGCCTGGCACAGAGCTGTTGCAGCCACTGCCAGGAGCAGGACCTGCTGTCACCAGCGATGCCAGTGGCACTGCACGTGGGGGTGTCTGACAAAGGCCAGCTTCCTCCCCAGCCTGGAGGAGGAAGCGTGTTTCAGACTTGCTGTTCTAAAGAGCTTGATGTTGCAGTGACTTAAAATATTTAAGAACATCCGTTGCTTTATATGCCTTCTTCCTTTCCTAGACGGCTTTTCAGTCAGGACCGTGAATGGGATGTTGTATAATCCGCTCTCGGGCTCCTGGGGCTGGATGGAGAGCACGAGCCTGAACTACGCTCTGCACGCAGTGAAGTCTGGGGCTCGGGCACGGTCACACGCGACAGACGCCCCGCCAGAGACAGACATTCACCAGCGCTCAGCCACAGCTGGCACAGCTGGCACTGTCCCAGATGGCACTGTCTGACATGTGTGGTGATGGACTGTCACCAGAACAGAAAATGAGCTTTTACTCAAATGGACACAATAAAACCTTTGCTAACAACAAGCTTCCTGTTTGAATCAATAACACTTGCGCTATTTTTCACCAAATATTTAGGGCAGTCTCAAAAAAAACAAGTGCCTACTATCTCAGGAATCTGTTAAGATTGAAATGAGCAAAGCTTTTAAAGAGTAAGTATTTTTATGAGAAAGTAGTTTCAAATTGTTGGACAGGGAAATGCAAATTATTCTGGTGATAGCTTGGAGGAAGCTCTATTATGTGGTGGCATTTTCAGTCCTGCTGGGACTCAGATCTCCATACAATAATGGTGTAGATGTAGAATGAGTTAAAAACCACAGTGCTGTACAATAAATAAAATGCTTTATTTCAGATACTCAACTCTGTTAAAATATATGAAACATTTAAGAGCTATGAGCACTTATTTCTATAATACACCATTCTCCCTGAGGAGGGGAAACAAAATAGCAAACCTTTACTGTCGGAGTCCTGCTGTTTCTGCAGTTGACATGAGGTAACTGTGCAGTGGAAGAAGAGTCTCTGAGACCAGAGTGCCTCAGCTTTCAAAGCCCCTTCACCCTAAAGATACTTGTATCTGTGCCTATTATTTTAACTTCCTTCCTCTGCTCAAATAAAGAGAAGCTGCAGGTAAAATTTTACTAAGCAACCAGAGCTTTATGCTAGAAAAATGACATATTAGCAGTCTGTCCTATTTAGTCTTAATGCTCTAGAGCCTGGGTAAGGAAAAGTCATTTACAATGAAACAGAACTTTCTAAATAAAGTGTCGTGTGTGTGTCTATGATTGCATCTATTTCCTTCTTTCTCCTTTTTCTTTCAGCTTGTACACAGCTGGAAAGGCATCTTGTTTTTGTTTGCAGGGATGAAAATGAAACTTTTTTTTCTTTTTTTTCCCCCTTGTTTTTCTCCCTGTTTTGGTTGCTTGTGCATTTCTCCTACTGTAGAGGTGTGGTGGGATAAATTCGTTTTTTACACATTTGCATTCTTGCTGCTTTGCTATATCTGCATGTTGCCTTCAGATCCAAGTTTCATGATGGATTTGATGATGCCCAGAAGAATATAGCTAATTTATAATGGAAATAATAGTCGATCATAGCTATTAAAGATCAAGAAGTAGTATCTGGTGTGATCGCTTCCATCACAATAAGCTCTGCTTCATAATATTTCTTTGGGCTATAGCTTGGCTTTGAGAAGAAGATTCATCATCATGTTAGGAGTTCAGTGATGGAGAAGCCGCTATACCAGTAAGTAAATCGTTCCAAAGGTTCATCAGTTGAAGTGGTTTAACCTTGGAACCTTACCAGTGATGTCTTAACATACTCATTTTTACACTTAAGTACTTCTATCAGCTGCAGTTTTGAGTTGTCACCCCTTAATTTTCTCTTAGATAAGTGGTCTGAGATTATCTTTACAGGTATTGCCACTACATGTGAGTTTCTGACTTCCCTGAAGTTGTGCAGTAAACGTAGTTTCTGGAGCATGACAGTGGAAATGGCTGCAACATTTCACTAATGGTTTCACTAACCATGCTGTCCACATTAGGAGGAATACATCATTCCCTGTCTGCCTGACCTTCTCCTGCAAGAGAGTCTCTGCTCCATTGGTCTTGCATAGCATGCACGTGTGGTGCACAGCGTTTAGGAGTGACGCTGGCAGAAAATGTGGAGTCAAAGGGGCTAACCAGTGCTCTTTGCTCCTAACAGGGTGTTCAGGCGTGTTAAACCATGTGGCTCTAGTGAGTTCCCCATACCAAATTACCAGCGTCAATCTAAGTACAACTGTGTGACTCTTGTTTCACATTTTGCTGGCAGCTCTGAAAAGCACTGAGACCTGGACAGATTCCTCGGGTAGCCCACTAGAAACATCCCCCAGGAGGAGGTCTCCCCTCCATCAATTTGTCAAGTGAAATAAAAGTAATGTTTTAAAACTGGGATAGAAAGAGCTGATTTTTGTTTTCTTTAAGAGCCCGTAGTCCAGCTGTTTATGCGACTAGCTGTTATCCTGGCTTTCTCATCCTTTACATTTTTCCTCACTTACTTCATAGAATCACAGAATATTCTGAGCTGAAAGGGACACACAAGGATCAAATCCAATTCTTAAGTGAATTACTTGTTACTTCGTTGTAATTTTTCATTAAACTGTGAACCACCTAGGGAGGGTTGTTTTGTTTTGGGGTTTTTTTCACTGTTATTTCTATTGCACATAGCACAAAAAGCCTTTGATGCTGCCTGGGTTCTCTGTCCAGGCTCACAAGAGGGATCCTGTACCTAATGAACAATGGCTGGCGTTTAAATGACAAGCACGTGGACCTGGTTATCCAAAAAAACCCTAAAAAACCAAAACCTCTGGTTTTGACAAAAACCTTACCACAAACACCTACTCTTCTGCTCCTACATGTGTATTGGAGCCCTGTCAATCCAGGAGAGTTTTGTGAGCAGTGTGGACAAAGGAGTGGGGACTGCTTGAACAACTCCTTGTACCTATAGCATGTTGCCAGATGTTCTGATATGCTCCATCCCCAGTCCTTACCCCTCAGTTTACTTCTCCTGCCGAGTATCCTAACTGTTCTGGCTATATTTCACCCCTCTGTTTAAAACAACCTTGTTTTAAGCTAGAAATGCTAGAATGCAGTAGAAAGAATTTTAGTGAGATAATGAACAGTACAAAAATATCCTACACCTTGTGAACTGGTTTTGTTTTTTCACATCCCTACCTTTTTCATACATGTGCAACTGACACAGTGTAATCAAATTCAGTACTATGCAGTGAATATGAACTATGCACTTGTGCTCCAGAAACGTTTTTCTTAAAATCTGTGCATAGAAAACCAATGAAGTTTTCACACTTCTCTTAGCCCAGCTGCTGCAGAACTTTCATAGATGCTACTGAAATGGAAAGAATTTAAATCAAATAAACTTGCAAATCTTTTGTCTTTCATTTTGCAACTTGTTCATGTTTATGGAGCCACAGCTTCAATACTTACAGGAGCAGTGGTGGTAGGAAGTGAAAAAAGCAATGTTATAGCAGCAGCCATGCACCCAGGACTAGGAGTGAGGCAAGAGGTGATTCTTGCCTTGAGATAGGGAAAAAACTGTATTTGGGGCTTGATCTTTTTCAGCCTCTGTGATTTTGCTAGTTGTATACCCTTGACTCTCCTGTTACCAGCCATTCACTCCTGCAACAAAACAAATCAGAGTAAGGAGCTGATCCTGAAAAAAAAAAATCCAACAGAGCAAACAATGGTGTTCTGGGTGGTCTCAGCTATTCAGCTGTGGTTTGGCTTGTTATGTTGTTTCATCTCTCCCACGTTGCTCCACATGGTCCCAGTTCCAGCTCTTTGCTGAGACTGATTCTTGTCCGAGGTGTAAATATGGTTTTTTGCTTTCTTTCCTTTTCTTATTATGTTTCCATAGGATGCTGCTGGTAGTTGTGCTGTTCAGGGAGCTGAATTTTCCCACTGTGGAGGACTAGTGCCATTTGGGAGGCAAGTACTGGGAGTAAATGGACAGGGAGAAGGTGGGACACAACAGCTCCTTGAGGGGCAGTAGGCTTTTAGGTTGGCTCAGCCTGTCTTGTGGAACATCACATTCAGATAATAATTGAAACATTAATTGGGCTCAAGCCCAACTGGAGTAGTATGAGAGCCTCAGAGGAGATCTGCATTTAATCTCCTTTTAAAATAAAAATACAACTTGAAGTTTCCATGGTTCCCATTATGCTATCTTATTGCTCATTGTTCCTTTGTGGTCCAGTGACATTTTATAGCCATTTTTGCAGGACTTGACAATTTCTTTCCTTACATTTCCACTAAAACTCTGTGTCAGGTTCCTTGCGAATGGGAAAAAAGAGAGAGAAAGGAGTGGGAAAGGAAATGTGCAGTGGCTGTGAGTTGAGATAAGAATAATAAATACCTTCTTGGGAGTTTTTCTGAAAATGGCTTCTGAAGTTTTTCACTATGTTGAAATCTCAGCTTTAATTAAAAAGAAGAAACAAACAAATAAACTTGTTTTTCATACACTTTTAATGAACGCTTGAAAGGAATAATCCCATGCAGTCGAGAAGTTCAGAAGTCAGAAGACTCAGTGTCTGTAATGAGCCAGCCTGATGAAGCAGACTGGAGGAGAAAAAGTGAGACGGGACATGAATTATTATGTGAGTGCTGATACTGTATTTGCAGGGGTTTGAGAGGCGCCCAGGAGTACCTGGAATGGGGGAGAGCATTGAAAAGCCAGAAATAGGAGTATGCGTGATGCCTGGAAGATAAGTATGATTCTGATGGAGAGGAGAAATGTGAAGCAGAGGTACAGAGGGCAGTCTGGTCCTAGTGTGCCTTTGAAGAGGAACTACTGATGGTTGGGAGAGTGGCTCTGTGTCAGACTGAAGCATAACAGTTCAGGTGTTCACAGCCTCCCACTTGCTTTTGCACATTAACCTCCAGTGCCTCACTCCAAATGCCTACACCCTTGCTGAGCTCCTAGAAGGAAAGGCGGTGACTTATTAATCATGAGTTGTGGACAGATCTCTCATTCTCCAGGTTATAGGACAAAATTCTAATCACTTAAAGTTTGTTCTGACAGTAAACCTTATTTTTAATGACGTGTTCCACTGAAGCAATATAAAATGTTATGTTATAATCTAGCTAGAATGGCTGGGATTTCACTTAGACTGTAAAATCACCTGACCTGTCTTGACTTACACAAGCATTAATTGCACAGCCACCTCTCAGTGCATTAGGAATTCAGGATATATACTTTGATCTCCATTTTATTGTGCTTGTATTCCCCCATGGAGTCACTCCAGCAATATGATCAATATTCACTTGTTCTAAAAAGACATAATACTTTTTTCCTCCTAAAAGGATTGTGAAGATCATAAGTGTTCCATTAATAAATCTGAAACGTCTGTTGCACTCTCATGAGGTATGTTAAAAAAACCCTAAACAAACAAAACCAAAACCAATCCCAAAATAACTTGGAGATTGAATTGCTAACATTGCCTTGTATGGTAGTTGTATTATAAAACCTTACAGTAGTAGAAGATAGAGAAAATGATATGGTGTTTATGAGTTAGAATATGCACATACAACCTGCAGACATATAAAACAAAACATACAATAAAGGATACCTCAGAAGGATGTATCCAACTCAAATGTAAATTAGCAGATTTACCTTGAATGCCCTCTGATGAAGCATAGCCCCAGGACTGAAACATGGGGTTTAATTTCCAGCTTTGCCTTCCAGCTGTTGCAGAAGCATCAGCTCAGTGCCCAGCCTCCCTTGATCCACCCTAAGTTATGCTTTACAAAACTGACAGGAACTGGCTACCCCTGGGGGATCCCTTCAGGGTGCTCCCTGCCTTGGTCCCCAGCTGTAACTGAGGAGGTCTTGACCTGGATGGGCACGTCCACAGCCACCAAGTGCCTGCCACTGCTGCAGAACACTGAGAATTGTGCCTCTCCCACACTCGGGGATGTTAAAAACCAGTAAACCCCAACGTTGTTCTTTCTAAACAAAGCACTACCAGCTTTCCTTTCAATGTCAAAGAGAGGTATGTGTTCATTACCCTTCTCCTCAGCCCTCCCAGTCCTAACAACAAGACCATCTAACTTCTCAAAAGCACAAAGCTTTGGAATACTGAGGTTCTCTGATCATGGACTTGTCCAGAGGCCTCTGTTCTGCAGCCAGGAAAAATGACCCCTTGAATTTAGACTCGCCAGAACAGCATTTCTCAGTACACCATAGAAAGAAAAGTCCTGCCAAAGCTGCCAACTAAAGGTGTCCACTAAGAAGAAATGTGTGTGTGGGATGGGATTTGGGTCACACTGCTATGGCTGAAGACAAAGTACTCTGGAAAAACCTTGGTTTTGCCTTCTCCAAAGGAAGCATGAGGCCCCAGATGAAGACACCAAAGTTTCTGAAGGTGTTGTCAGATGAGATGATGTCCCTTGAAAGGATAACAAAGGGAGGAAGCTACACAGGCTGAAAAACTTCATGGCAGGTAATGAAAGAAACTTTACCTGGCCTGTGTAGGTAGGACAGCATTCCCATGTGGGTTGTGCAGCATCTCTCCCTTACTGAATCTTACCTGTGGATAAGAAAAAAGCTTCTGTCTACATGATTACTTAACAAGCACTTTTTGCCAGAACCAAATTAATAATAAACCAAAATCCTATCTTCTACAGTACTCAACAGTTCACTTTCTTGGAGGATGCAGACTGCAGGCCATTGGCTCTGCTGCTGTCTCTCCCATCCATCTTTATTTCCAGAGCTCTTGGGAGATGAAAACACAGCCTTGGCCTCAGGAATATGGCCTCTGGAAGGGTCTCTCCTCCTCCCTGATCCCATCCCTTCTCATTCCCCTCCCACTGCCTTCAGCTGAGAGCTTATTTGCAGACAAATGTATCATGCTGGAACGATCTCCTCTTCCCATTTTGTGGCCCTATTGCTCTGGGTTGGCAGGGGTTTTTTTTCCCTAATGGTACTTTGCTGCATTTTGCAGTGTCTGCAGCAGCCAGTGCTTTTACCTCTATTACCACCTTAGGCTAGTTGCAAGCAAATCTAAGGCAGATGCATTAAAACAACTCATTTTCCCACAAAAAACAACACTTCTTACTTAGCAGGGTAAAATCTGAAGACCATATAGATTTCTTGAAAAGAGTAAATACGGTAAGGAAAGGAAATCTGTGTAAGCAAATCTGCAAAAACTTCATACATCTCTGTTATTAGTTAAATATGAACTGAGATGCCAACCAGGTCACAGCAGTATGTACTGTAAATCTCACTTCTTCTGAGGATGCTGTAAATCAGAGAGAGCACTTACAAATGGGCAAAGGCTGGGAACTACTGCACCAGGCTATGGCAAGCAATCTGTAGCAGGCTCCCACAACTATTCTGCTATTGAGAAAGTTTTATATGAAAGATCTGACTATAAATCATGTAACTGCCCCCATGACATTGTGAAGGTTGTCAGTTGTCGAAAAAGCTTGTAAAATAGAGTAATAAAATTCAAAACAACTAAAGAATTGTGAGACTGTAGGTCTGTAGCTGTCAGCTATACTCAGCTACCAGCCTGAGTACTTCCACCTGCAGAAAGCAGGAGGTTTCATGCAAAACCTTGGGGTTTCTTTCCCATGAAAGCAAGGAACTTGCTTTCAGGGCAATCTCAGGGTATGTGTTGCCTTAGAAAGTGGCTTTGTTTACTAGCAAGTGCAAAGCAAACTCTGGAGAACTGCTGGAATTGCACTTAATGTGTACTTACATACAGACACTTCCATATAGCACAGAAGTAGATTAGATTCTGGATGTTCTGCATTTTCCATGCATTTGTACCTTTGTATGTCATTAAAGTATCAACTCCTTTTCTAAATCCAAACTGAATTACTGTTTTGCATCTATACCTTGGCTATTTTTATCTGAATAATTAAAAATATGTGTTTACGAAACTCAAACTGCCCTGAGAGATCATTAATATTACAACAAAACCAATCCTGGCAGCAGTCAGCAATTGTTGCAGAAGGATCCTGGAAGCTTGCTGGCGATGAAAAAGCCTTTTTTCACCCTCTCATAAACTGAGCCCTCACCACAAAATCCATTAAATTATGTCATCTGTGGTGAAGGGCTCAGTAAGTTTGGGTACTTCAAAGAGAAGGAAAGCATTTCCTTACCACTGGATGATGCCCCAGCAATACACAAAGTGAGAGCCCAGCCTGGGCTGGGGACAGCCAGTCCCTGTGCAAGGGCACAGCAAGGTGCTTTCACTTCAGGCAGAACAACCTGTAAAACCAACCCACACTGATTCATGGAGGTGTTCAAAGCTCCATGCTGCCCAACCTTTGAGCACTTGGAAGATAGAGAGGCAGCGAGTAGGAGCCACGGATGACACCAGTGCGGGAAGCCAGTGGAAGATGGGTGGCCCTATTTCTTGAAGCCCCAGGGGAGATCTGGTGAGTGAAACTCTGCTGTTCAAACCCAGCTGGCAGCAGCACATGAAAGTAAAACCGGTGGTAAGCAAGAGCTCAGAGCATGAGCTCAGATTTTTAAAAAGCTTACTTAGTTCTTGGCTAAAACACAGATGGGACAGCTTGTGCACTGGCACTCTGTGGAGTCCCATCACAACCGCTGGGTTCAGACTATGGTTTCCACACCTGATGCCCCCTCTGTGGGCAGCCTACCATGGTAACCTCGGGCTTTTTTAAAAATGTGCAACAAACTCAAGGACATTACAGAAAAAAAAATGTAATGAAGATTAAGAGTCTTTATGCCAATGTACAGAATCTAGCAACATTTTAAGTGCCTTCCTGCCCCCAAATCAAACTGCAGACTTCGGAAGAAGTATCTGGCTTGCTATATAACAAATTAAGCTTAGATTTTGTTAACTAGAAAAATCTACTCATTTTATTCTGTTACTCTCTCTTCCTTTAGGCGGCTGCACTAGAACAGACTACAGATAGAAGTGTACTTTCATGTATTAGGTCTTGTATTGTTCTGTGTGATGTATGCGAGGGATGACTGTTCCAGTCTGTGCTGCACTCGGTGTGTGTTTGCAGCCAGACAGGCTGTGAGTGTGTCACCCTTAGCTCTCGTTTTCCCCACTCGAAAAAGTGAACGGTGGTAATTTAGCAAACATGCAGAGCTGGATTCCCACCCTCCCTGAGCGAGACAGCGAGGCAGCTGCCAATGCAGTGGGCATCACTTGTGAGCCTCTTTGAGGCAAATTTGGGAAAATCAGACCTTATCTCAGGAACCACCCAGACTGCGGCACCTGCAAGGCACAGGAGCAGAAAGCAATACTTGGGTTCCTGGGCACTGCTACCAGCTAATAATCCTGTCTAATGCAAATCATTGGCCACAGGCAGCAGTGCCTGAAGGAATGGACAATGCATTCTTCCACAGCCAGGGAAAAGGCAGGCTAAAGACATGCTTTTTGCTGTCTTGCCCGCAGATAAACTTGACTCCCAGACTGCCAGGCCAAATGCATTCAATACCTGCTGGCAGAACACTTTGAAACCTGAAGGAAGAGAAGCTGGCAGAGCACCACTAGTGAGACAACCTAGTGTGGGACAGGTATGAGGGACAGGTATGAGGGTACTTGTGTTTTATCCACGTTCTTTATTTGCTGTTAAACTCTGGCAAACGAGATGTGACATTGGGACCTGCAATGGCCAATTTAAAATGGCCAGATATGGTCAGCACCATGCAGGTCATAACCAACCTCCAAAAATCCCGTTTATGAGCAGGACAGCAAAGCTGCTGGGGTGTCTATGCAGATCTGTATCTGACATACCATGAGGCACATGTGCTCTGTTGCTGAGGCTTCCCATACTGTTTTAGGAAGCATCACTGTGTTTTGGACCCTTACAGCTTCCAGGCAACACTGTACCCAGAACAGGATTAACACAGCATAAAGTCCTTCTCCAAAAGTAGGGTAGAAGTGCCCTTACTGAGCAAATGCCTGACTGAAGTCCTGCTCTAACAGTCCTGGGGCAACCAGGCACAAGCTGGACTACCAAAACACAACATTTTCAGAGCAGAAAGTGCAGTACTGCATCCAGGTTTGCCTAACTTTTCTGGGTCTGCACGGGGAGGTGAATGATTTACTCCAGACTTCCCTCTCTCCTCTCCCCCAAAGGTCTTACGCACTTGTGCCGGCCAATGATAAAAACACAGATTTTAGGATAGCTCATTTGTCTCTGAAAGTCAAGCAGTGGCAGCAGCTGAGATGTGGATGCCCAGGACCTCTCCCTGCCCTCACAGAAACTTAGATGCCATCTGTAACTGGATCCCTCTTATCAGTAACACAGCAAGCAATTCCCATGCAGGAACAAAAGCTGAGACCAGCTACCAGGCTGTGACAGTCCAGATTTATTAGGCCATCTGCCACTTGAAACAAATCTTCAACCTGAGATTTGCAGGTGCTGTAACAGAGGAAAAGCACTTTCCTTCTTTGTCTCTTCATTGCCCAGTTGTAAGAATTTAACAAAACTGTATGCTGCAAATGATCAGCTATGGCATGAAAAGGCTGCTGCTCTCACTTTCCACTCCTGTTTCATTACCTGTGCATCACCTGTCATGTGGGATGGCTCAAAAGCTATGCAGAAGCTGTTCAGCCAGCACCTTGCTAAGGATGAGTGCAAAGAAGTGCAGCACGTTTTGGAGGGTACAACCTGTATGTGGAACAAGATTTACTGGGACCTTTCTGATCCCATTGACTCCTGAGAGCAGAATGTCAGCACAGTATCAAACACATACTTGCATGGCAGCCTGTGGCTACTGAATACGTGTAAACAACAAGTTAAAAGTGAGGAATAAAACAAAATGCTGCAAGGAGCTACTGCAGGAAAGTGTCAGAGCACAACAGCCTTCCCCGGTGAGTGCAGGCAGGAGGCAGTTCATAGAGTCACAGAATCATAGAATGTCCTGAGTTGGAAAGGACTACAAGGGTCACAGAAGTCCAACTCCTGGCCCTGCACAGGACAACATCAAGAATCACACCTGAGAACTTCTTGGACTCTGCCAGACTTGGTGCTGTGAGCACTTCCCTGGGGAGCCTGTTCCAGTGCCCAACCACCCTCTGGGTGAAGAACCTTTTTCTAATATCCAGCCTAAACAACTCCTGACACAACTTCATGTTGTTCTCACTGATGTTGTACAGCAAAATTAAATGCAAAACTGGCCACTGCTGGTACTTGGAGAAGTCACTATATGGATCTGAACTTCATGAGTTTGCTTAGGGACCTCCTCTTCCTCATTCATTTCCTTTGTCCCATATCCTGAGGTAGAGCATCTACAAAGTTCTGGTCACAGACTTTTGTCCATCCCTCCTGGACACTGAAAGTTGGTCCATTTGTGTTAAGGATAAGGTCATTTCTCGTGCACCTGATGGCATAATAAAATATCCAACTTGAGGGAGCATTTTGGAGCACCTATGTACACACCACAGGATTTGACAAAGGACTGTTTAGGCAGTGGTATGACTCAAAAAACAAAGGGCACTATTTTGGGGTTGGTGTGACATGCAGAGCCGAGGATATTTGGCAGAACGTAGGTGAAGTCCTGCTCATGCCATCACGGGGTACCCAAAGGTCCTACTGCAGCAGGGAGTCCAGAGGCAAGGGAATGCCGGGACCCTCAGTGCCAATAAAATCTCATGACCTTGTGGGCCAGCAGATTTGCTTTGAAGCCATTTTGCTTCCATTTCTGCTCACAGAGGTGTTTTCCTCAGTCACCTCATCCAGCACCAGAATAATAAAAAAGAAAATCGCCGCGGGGTTGACAGACACAGTGTGACAATGCTCAGCTGCGGCCAGGCACGGGGAGAGTGGCTTTTTTGTCCCAAATACAGGGTGAATACGACGCTTCTGTTCCTCCAGGAGCAGCGCGGCGATGCTCGGACCTCAGGCATTTTGACAGGGCCGGCTCACATGCAAACCCTCGGGCGTATCAAGGCGGCTCCTCACCCTCAATTTCGGACAGCGACTGCCGGGCCCGGGAGACTCCGCAAGGGCAGGGCAGGACACACCCGGC
>VXAD01004661.1:779578-944924 GCA_013399195.1 Dicrurus megarhynchus | reverse complement strand
GGCGCGGGGGCTGCGGCGCCGCGAGCCGAGGGCGCTCCCCGCCGGGCCGAGGCGGCGCTCGGGGCCGCTTACACCTGCGGGGCCGCGCTGGCGAGGTCCGGCGGGTCGGGTTCCCTCCTTCACCATGTTTTTGCCATTTACCTATTTCTTTTTTTCCCCGTTCCGCCCCGTTTTCCCCCATTCGCCCTTTGCAGCAGCGCAGAAGGCGGCTCCGCGGCGAGCCCTGCGCTCGCCCCCACAGGTGGCCCAGGCTGGGCCCTCTCGCTGCCTGCGGAGCCGGGCAACCAAAACCTGCAGCAGCCCCTTAAAGGCTGACGAGTGTGTTGCCAGAGCCAGGGTTCCTCCTTTGTCTGTTTAATGTATTGATGAAACACCTGTCCGGGTTTTTTTTAATTCTGGGGGTTTTTTTGACAGGAAAGAGGAAGAGCTTGATTCGAAAGATGCTATCATACTGCATCAGTTTTCAAGGCCTAGGAATGGCGTTCCGAGTTTATCCCCGTTCTGCCTGAAAATGGAAACGTACTTGAGGATGGCTGATTTACCCTACCAGGTACATTGTGCAGTTCCCCTTTGCATTGCAGCTCTCTGTAATTGCATGAAATGGCACATAGGCATCCTGCCTCTCCTCCCCCCAGTCTGTCTCACCCAGGGAGATGTAAACATACACCTACAGCTAGGTGGGTATGCCAACACTTTTATGTCTCCAATTAAATTTGGTGTATAACCTTCAAAGATATGACTTGAATGAGATTAGTCTGGAACAGCTGTAGATCTAACTGGCAAAGCTAAAGGAATGTTAAGAAGTTAACTTGGCTGGAAATGCTGAAGTGGGTGAATAGACTGGAGTTCATATCACACTAAATAACACCCCAAAACTAAAGCAGAACACTATTTGATCTTTGAATTTCACCGTGCTAAAGACATCAAGATCAGACCAGCTGCAGGTTCTTGTTTTTCTGGAGGCCTTATCTCTGAAGCTCTCCTGGATAGAAGTGCTTACCTTTTGCTTCACCTCCCATGGTTAATGCTTCCTCCCCAGTGAAGTGAGACAGGATTGCTTTTAGAGGTCATGAATACTGCTCCTTAATTGTGGTTGGGTGCATCCCATGCTGTCTTCCTGCAGGGAATGAAGCCTGAGCTACTCCAGCGAATGAAAGCTGTGGGAGCAGAAGCCTGAATCTCATGGTCTTGCCCATTAGCATCAGGGTCGAGTTGGGATGCTGCCAGTGTGGCACACACCTTGTTGTGGTGTTGGCAAGCTGTACAGCACACAGGCTCTTTGAGACATGGGATAGTTTTCTGGTTTTTTGTGTGTGTTAAGCACTGAATGCCTTTAAGGTGATAAAATAGTGGTGAAATATATAACTAAGACCTTAGGTAGAAGAAATGTCTGGGGTTTCTTTCCTTTTTTCTTCTCCCTCTGTTTTTTCCTAAGTAATGTAAGTTTGGCATTTTCCTTTGTCTCAAAGAGACTGAGCTGTGGGTAAGTTGCACACTCAGCCCACAGTGGGTTCAAGTCACTTCTTACTGCTCCATACTGAGGTGTTAGGAAGAATGTTTTGTGTAAGTCCAATGTTGTACAGAGGAAAACCAACCCTATTACAACTTTTTTTTAACCCATTTGCCATTGATATTTAGCTTCATGTGTGGCTAAACTCCTTTACATTGGAAGAGAAAGAAAGTCCAATTAGTACATTTTGCTTAATCCTTTAAAAGCCTGAGTTTAATGTTTTCTTACAATTCAGTGGTACTTGAATCAGATGCTTGGGAGTATTAAAGAGGAAGACTTCCGTCCTGTGGGATGTATTTTCCTCATTTAGGTTTACAGAACTTGCAAGATTCTGAAGCTTGAACATGTCCTTGGAGCAGGAGGACTTTGTGCACATTGCTTTTCTCAAAGTAGTTTGGGTAGAAATTGCACGTTTGAGGGGATGACTCTCTTGGTGAGATCTGTTTTCTTTCTAATGGCAGCTGGTGCAGTTCAAAGGTTTGTGATGGTCAAGTTTGCTCTGGTGGAGAGTAGCTTGAATTATAAAAGATGGTTGTGATAGGACATGGTCACTTCTAAAAGATAACACAGCATTTGTGTGATTCAGAGTGGAGTCCTTTAGAGAGCTCATGCTGGTCAGAAGTCACACAGCTTTTTGGAGAGAGGAGTTTCCAGAGTGTTATTCTCCCCTCTTTATTTTCTCTACTGAAGGTCAGCATTGTTTTTTTGGTGTTGCATCTCTCTCTATACCTACTCACTAGCTGTGAGCACACTAAACTGACAAGACCATCAAAAGCAACAGTCCTCCCTTCAGCTGCTTCTTCTTGTCCCTTCCTGCACATGCTTTTCTGTGGCAGCTCAGGCTGATCAGAGCTGGCCTAGCTAGAGCATGAAGTTATAGTTTATTTGGTTTTAACTCAGCTTGGTTCCCCACATGCTCTGTGTGCCATTTTGCAGGAGCAGGAGTGGGTTCTGCGGGTGCTGGGAACACCAGGTTGCCTCTTTTAGCCATGCTGGCTTACATGGGCTTGAGGTGTTTGTGGGGTTACCGACCCTCTGAAAGGTTTTAGAGATAAGTTTGGTGGAGCTAAGCTTATGAGCTGAGCACGAAGCTCCTTTTTCTAGAAGTAGATTTTGTTTCTGTCCTTCTGTTAGGAGTATGGTGCTGCATTGGGCTCTGGCAGGTGGAGGAAAGTATGGGTGCTGCTGTGGGATTGAGCGGGAGGGGAGCTGAAGGGGACACTGTTCTTGGCTGGAGTTTCTTATACTCTGCCTGTAGACTTTGATTTTGTTCCCTCATGACTGTGTTACCCTTAGGACGCTGTTGGTGACAGAGGCATCCTTTGGCTGCCTGGCAGGCGGCAGGGTGGGTGTGTAGGGGGCTACAGCAGGATCCAGAAGGAAACACCTTGCTTCCCTGCACACTCTCAGGGGCCACGATGGAGAAGTGCTGCAGGTGGCAGCTGGTGCTTGTCCCAGGAGACCTGCTGCGGTCATCAGCTTGCTGGGGAAGGGCTGCTTTGAAGGGAGGGTTATGAAACTGAGTGAAGAGAAGATGGTGAGATGCTCAGACAGCTTTTACTCTTTTGATTCCTTGTGTTTATTGTAGTGCATCAGACTGTTGAGTATTGTGCTGTGTGTTATACAACATGCTTTAATGACACGTGAGGGTTGGAGTAGGGTGACATATTCCTACCTTACTCTCACCTGAATTTCTCCCAACACGTGTGCTCTTGTCACACATTTTCTTGAATCTGCCTCTCTGTGTGAGAGTTTTCCATTAAAAATTATTTGGGCAGCCCTACCCCAGCTGGGCTGTCATAATCCCTAGCTGGGTTTTCAAAACATTTGATGCTTTTCTTGGTAAAGCTTGCTTTGAAAGAGCCCCTTCTGTGTCATTATTGAGATCTTTTGGGTATTCTTGGATTTCCTCAAGAACATGAAGAGCTGAGCCTTTATGTAATCTAATAAATAATTAGCACAGCAGGAACGTGCTGTTTTCATGTCAGGTCTGAGGAAGTGGTAGCATCCTTAGCAAAAGACATGAGTAAAAGTAAAATCATAAATAGGAGTAATTGAAAATGTGAAATCTAATTTCTTCTGGATAGTACTGTAAAATTACCCCAGAAATACCTTGCGCCATTCTTTTTATAAATTCCTCTATAAATGAGGTTCTGTTGAGCTACTGTTACTGTTCCTTTGCAGGCACTTAATGTACTGTGAGGTGCAGGGGGATATTCTTTTGGTTTGCTTTTGGTTTTTACTAATACTATAGCTTTTCCCTGCTTAGCAGCTGGAACAATTTTTAAGTGGAAAGTTGATAAATATTTGATAGCTATTAGCATCAGCCATAAGGATACAGAGGTTTCAAGCCTAAAAATGCCTGTTTGAGAACGGTGAATACAAGAACAGTATAACAGATTTCTCAAGAGGCTAAGGTTTTCTCAGGTCACTGAAAGATATTTCCTGTTTTGTTTGATCAACCTTATGTAATGATACGTGAAAATCTTTTTAGGCAATGTATTTATATGTATTAGATATATGTGCTTGAAGAAATGTGCAGCTGAATAATAACAACTTGTTTTTTTCTGGGTTGCAAATGGTATGGACTGCAGTAATTGCAGGATGTAATAAACACATCTTCAAGTCCAGTAGCTTCTGCAAAACATCAGTGTTTGTGCACAAGAAGGGCAGTGTGTTACTGGAAGGGCTTAATGAAGATTAAGCCAGGAATGCTCAGTGTCTTCTAAACACTCTGTGTAGTTCCAGGAAAACCTTGTGCTTCTGTAGTAAAGTCACAATGAAAAACTGTGGAAATGTATCAGTCAATCTCAGTGCTTGAAAGACCATTTTTGATGAAGGAAAGATCTTGGAAGGTGGAAGGATGGGGCGGTGCTCTCCTTTCAGTTTCAGACGTTCAGCGGTTTTAGAGCTTGTGCCATGGCATTGGCCCTGGTGTCACCCACACGTGCAGGTGGGAGGGATTCAGGTGCTTTATTCACCCACGCAGGGGTGCAGTGGGTGAGCCATGATACAATCCAGTGCCCCCACTATGCTGTTTGTTTGGTCACAAACCCTGGAGGAGGCTACAGCCAGAAGGCATTGTTTCCCAGAAGTGTTAGCCATTTGTTTTCATCCGGAAGGGAAGAGCCTCTGGGAATGGCTGTGTGATGGCAGTGCATTGCATATCTGCATTTGGAGTGGCAGCCAGGATTCTGGCCCTCTCAGACTGAGCGGGAGGCGTGCTCTGGTGTATACTCCTTGCTCCCAGAGTGCCTTAATCCATCTTAAGTGGATTCAGGAAGGGTAAATACTTGAGACCCGAACAGATCAGTCCAGAACTGCAAACCCTAAACCTCTAGCAATTAGGAGCTAAGTCCTGAAATGCTTAGGGTGACTGCCAGAGACTGAGTGCAGAGCCTTTATGGTGAGCCTTTACTGTTCAGCCTTCTGAGCTAGGAGTTTTCATTCACTGACTAACAGGATGCGAGGATGGGAATCACAAGAAAGGAAAAAGGTTGTGCCTTGTGTCTGTGCCTTCAGGAGTAAGAGAATTGAAGACAAATGTCTGATCATGTTTTGGCACTAGCACTTCCTCTCATGCTTGTTTCTTGAGACTTAAATTCTGTAATCTCGGTGTTTCACCTTGTCATGGGAAAAACACATTGCAGCTTCTGTGTGAGTGCTCTGCTGAGCAGGTATAGCAGTATTCAGCAATGCAGTAGTGCTGTACTGTGCTGGGCTCTTGGGAGACCCAGTTGTAACAAGTATGTGTGTAAATGTCTCAGATTTCTAAGTTTTGAAGTTGCAGGAAACAGATTTCCCTTCTGCTCAGGAAGGGAATGATATGCCTTTCATATACACTTGTGGATGTGTGTGTTTTGTCCTTGGAGGTAATGCAGCCATTTGAGTTGGGTAGTGAATTGATTTTTTTAAAAGTACTTTTAACATGAAAAGTGCAGATGTGTGCAGGAACTGAATTCAGTTGTGAGTCCTGTGATTTAAAACTTGTTTAGAATAATGGGCCCAATCTTCTGGGAGATCTGAGCACCTCCAACCCTTAAATAACCCAGGTATTGAAATAATACTACATCACATGGCATTCAACATATAAGCATGTAATACCTTGCAGGGCCTGGAAATAACTTTATCTGAATTGTCATGTAGGGTAAAGCTGCTGCTCTGGTTGAATAGCCACTGCTACTCTAGAGTATTAATTAAAGAAAAAAGTTTGTTATATTTGTTGATTTGTTTCTTTAAAAACACAGAAAATTATTTAAAAATATTTATTCTCATTGAAACAGAACCTGAAGGGTCTTTTTTGTCTGTATATTTGTTTGTTTACTTCATTTTTTTTTTTTTCTTAGAACTATTTTGATGGAAAACTTTCCCCTCAAGGGAAAATGCCTTGGATTGAATACAATCACAAGAAAGTGTCTGGCACTGAGTTCATTATTGACTTTTTGGAAGAGAAACTTGGAGTGAATTTAAATAAACACCTTGGTCCACATGAAAGAGCTGTTTCCAGAGCTGTGACCAAAATGGTGGAGGAGCACCTGTACTGGTAAGCGTGCATGGCAAAGCTGGCTGTGTTCTTGTGCCTTCAGATCTGCCCCTGAGCTTGGGCCTCGACACGAATGCTTATTTTCTCTTGCAGAAAGCCTGGGTACCCAATTATTAGCTTCACAACTCTTCATCCTGGGAAACTGCTGCTCCTTTCTGTATATGGTGGTATGAGCCAGGGATAATTCCCTTGAAAAGTTGTGCTGTGTAAGCAAGGTAAAGTCAGGCCCTTTGGCTGCAGCTTTGTAGAAGGAAGCAGCAGTGGGATGCTCCTCTGTCCTGTTCAGCGTGACCTCTGTATAGGAGCAGCCTTGATAATAAAGACCAAAAGATCAAGGTGGCTGAATACATTTGTGGTTTGGGGAGGGTAGAGGAATGAATCCAGCGTTTGTGGTAAATTTGTTTTCTTTCTTTTACTGATTTTAATTAGCTGTGAGTGATTACAGTATGGATCATTGCCTTTCCTGTGACACAGGATACTCCTGTTGGTGTGTGTTGTTGACAGTACTGCCAATCGGTAGCGTACAGTGTTAGTCACAGTATCCTGAGAAGCTGAAGGATGTGTATGAATGGAAAACAGAGATAGAACCTTTCTAGTACTTTATGCATTTCACTGACACCTTCGAAGACAGTACCTGTGATTTCCTCTGTGCTTTACATTTCAGTCCTTTTTAAGTGCCCTTTCCAGTTTGGGCATAGGAGCATCAGGTGGACATGCATCTTGGATGCTGCATTTGCTGCCTTAGCAGGCACAAAGCTTTCTCCCAATAGTTTACTTTCTAGTATGCATTTAAGTCCTTGCTACAGTAAGTTTTGCATTTATGTTGCACTTTTTTTCTTCCAAAACAACGTGTGATTTTAAAATTGAATGCATTTACTTGCTTTTTCTTTCACCTTTTGATCAAAGATCAGCAGCAACATGTGTACATAAAGTTCTTCAAATAATTTTTAGTGTCTCCTGAGAACAACTTTAGCATTCAGTAATTAGCAGGTTGAAGTGATTTGGTTTAGAGATGAAATCTCTACCTTCCAAGAAGTGTGGCCTTCCCCAATTATACCCATCTGCAGTTCATAACCTCCCAAACGTGATACAAGCAGCCTGTAAATTAACTTTTCTTTTGGTTCATTTTTCCACCCTCAGCTATTACAGCTGCCAAAGGGAGGATGAAGCCTTTTAGTCCCCTAATGCTTCATCTCCTTGCCTTAGTGTCAGTAGTTTCGTGGTTCATAGATTTAACTGCATTAAATGTATCATTATTGATGGCAGGCTTATACTGCTGCTGTGTCTCAATTAGAAAGTGCTTTCCTCTGTGAAGCTGTTGTCCGTCCCTCCAGGCTCCCCTGGAGCTGGCTGGGCACTGCTGGACATGACATAGGCAAGTGTGGAGGACAGGTGTTGCAAATTCAGGCACTGGCCCAGAGAAGGGGCATGAAAACAGGTGGGCAAAGTTACCTCAAGAACAGAGATGTGCGTGCCTGGCTGTGCATCCCTGTTGCCTTTCCTGTGTAGTCACACAGCTGAATTCCTCCAAGGCATGTATTTTTCCTGCAGTGCAGTAAGAAGTCCAACTTAAGTCTTACTGTATGTCCCTGTGGCTGTACCAGAGGATCGATGTGTTGGTGAGGTTACACCTTGCAGATCCCTTGTAGTAGGCAAAGCCTGATCCATGGGGTGTTGCAGTTGTACTGCTGTACTTCCTGGAGAACAGCTTTGACCATCCTGTAGTTACGCCAAAATAAAATCAGGCTTTCACTGTGTGGGCCCGTATTTCTCCTTGACAGCATTGCACCTGTGGTTGTGGGATCCCTTCACATCTGTCCCTGAACCTTCCCACTTCCCTCCAGATGCTTAGGGTTTGTTCTTGGTGTCCTCGTGTCCCATGGTGAGGAATTTGGAACAGTGATTGCCTTTCTGCAGAATAAGGTATATAAAACCAAGCCTCCAAAGCAGTGATACATAATGTGGTTCCTCCTGTTTCATTGCCAGCAGCATGCAGAATAGCTTCATCATAAATAAGTAATACTGTAGTACATTAATCGGACAGAGAAGAAAAATACATCCTGTGGTGTGCTGTCTCTGGGTGGAGCTAATCCTGGTGGATGCTCAGCATTTCCTCCAGAAATGTTTAGCTTTGCCAAGGCAGTTGCTCGTCTTCAGCAGTTAGTGCTTCTTACAGATGGAAGCAGCTGCTCTGGCTGGAGTTGAGAGCAGTGTGGGGCTGCTGAGAACCTCAGCCTCTGGACACCCTCTCTCCACCCAGGCTGCGGCACCCAGCAGGGCTCAGGCAGAATGACAGCAAGTGAGTGTGCCTGTTTCTGTGCTGGGGTTAGACCATATCTCTGGGATGCACAAGACTGATTTGGAGCTGGTGCTGGAGCTCCAGTCCCTGGAGAGTGCAGTAAGCCATTAGGCTTTTTCTGTGTTAAATCAGCAAAAGAAAAAAGCTGAATGGGTGTTGGGGCGAGCCAGTGAAGAGTTGGAAATGGAACGATTTTGTGGCTCTCACTGCAGGTCCTGGATCCAGTGCAGACCTCTGTCATCTGCTGTTGGCTTTCTCTGGATCACCTCCACTACCTGCAGTGACCCATGGACCCCAGAAACCAGTGAGGCACCCATAGCCACCTTTGGGGAACGCGTTGGGTTTTTGGTGTATCTGCAGCACGTTTGTGGGATCAGACCTCTGGTTAAGAGAGGTCTGATTCTCACTTCCTGCTGGGCTTGACACCACTGCTGGGATTCAGTTCAGGCAGCCCCTGGTGCCTGTAGGGCTGGCAGTTGCTGCAAGATGCTTTCTGTCACTTCGATCTCAGGAGATGGAGCTTAGGTCGGTGGCACTAATGTGCTTAGTGAGAGCATAAAGCCTTGAATATTTGGCTTAAGCAGACTAACCCATTAGAATGGTTGAGCTGTATTGTCAAACACAACTGTAGTGATTTATATATTTATGTGTGTGTGTGTGTGTGTATATATATATATACACTTGCAAGTATATTTGACTTGTTTCTTGCTTTGTCTTTCAAGAAGCAAACATCATATGTGTTGAATGCTTGAAGTACAGGAAGAATGTGGTATGAGAATACAGATGAATCTGACTTTGGTCAGTATTCAGACTTGCCATGTGTTAAAACATAAAATATTTTTATAGTGCAAGTATGTTTAAATACATCAAGCCAATTTTAAGAGCAGTGTCTCTCCTACTGCTAATGATGATGATGCTTGAATGCCACTGGTGTCTTAAATGCCAGTTGCTCTGAGAAATTGCACAGCAGGTGGGGTTTCTACAGCTGATTGTGGAATGAATTTGTTATAATACTTTTGTATATCAAGAAATTCTAGTCTGCACAGGTTCAGATAGGAAAAATAACCCCCAGTTCACATCCTTGTGAATGCCTCCCCCTTGCCTTGAAGTTCAGACAGTTTTGGGATAATCAGGCAAGCTGCTCTTGATGAGTCACTTTCTTCATCTCCTCGCCTGATTTATGTATTGAGGCCAAAGCTGCTGTTGCATTTAGACTTCAGATTTACCCTCACAGCGTTCCTCTTTAATGCATTATTGTTTTATTTATACTCTAAGATTTGTACAGATGTGCTGGCACAAATGTGAATGGCAATGTTTCCCAAAATGCTTTGTTCAGGCCAATATTTAAAATAATTATGTCATCCCATAAATACTTACTCTAGTTTAAAATATATAGTTATGCTGTACTGAAGGAGATTATGTAGACTACCCAATTTCTGGCATTTCCTAACCTTTTGTAATATTGGTAGTACTCTACTAATGTAATCTGAGCAGAGGAGTGATGGGTGGAATTAAATGCTGAGAAGCATGTTTTGGTAGGAGACACAAATTAATGAACCCTTGAATAGAATTCTTTTAACAAAGTGCTTGTAAAGCCAGTTTTAAAAGTGTTTTTAACTCTCCCTGAATCGGAGCCTACTTTTTTCCTTGTTTTGTGTACTCAGAACCATAAAATTTTGGAAGTAAACTCTGTGATTGTCTATTTAACTGCCTTCATTGCCCATGTAAATTTGAGATTTGGGACATGTAACAGTTCTGCTCATTCAAAGTGACAAGCAGATGTCTTAAGATTTGTACTTGACAGTTTAGCCTAAGCAGGATTACCTAAATCCTGTGCAGTTGTCTGTTGCTGCCCTGGTCATTAAACACCTGATCTGATTTCTGCCTCTTCCAGACCCAAAGACCTCCTCTCCCAGGGCAAGCAAGTGAGCTCTAGGAAAGTGTATTTTTGCTTTAAAGTATGGGCCAGTTAGCTTTGTGGGAAACCTTGTTCATTCTGTTTTATGAAATTAAAACCATTTTGGACATGGTTGATCTCTCTTGGTGTGGTGCCAGCTCACTGGTGTGGTTGGAGTGAGCAATAATGATGGCAAGTCCATACGGCCAGATTTAATCTTGTGCAACTGGGGTGACTTAAAAAATGCTGCAGTGGAAAGTGGAAAAGTCCTGTGCTCTTTTTCTGGTTTGTTTTGGCTTCTTTTTCTTGGTGCCCTTCTGCAGGCCAGGCCTGTTGTCCTAAAGCAACTAAATTGTATTGCAGAGTTGCTGCGTGAAGCAGGTCAGGTCCATCCTGGGGAAGGAGGGTCTTTGCAGCAAGACAGAGCAGTGCTTTCAGAGAGCAAGTTTTTCTTGGCTTATTCAAGTAATAAATAGTAACTTACAGACTGGAAGAAGAACTCATTGAGAGCAGCCCTATGGAGAAGGACTTGGACGCTCTGGTGGATAAAAAAACTGGACATGAGCCAACAGTGTGAGATGGCATCCTGAGCTGTGTCTAGAGAAGTCAGGGGAGGTGATTCTCCCCTTCTACTCTGTGTTTGTGAGACCCTACCTGTTTCCAGCTCTGGGGTCCCCAGCATGAGAAAGATCTGGACCTGTTAGAGCAGGTCCAGAGGAAGCCACAAAGATGACCAGAGGACTGGAGCACCTTTCCTGCGAAGACAGGCTGAGAGAGCTGAGGTTGTTCAGCATCAAGAACAGAAGGCACCAGGGAGACCTCGTTGTGGCCTTCCAGCACTGAAATGGGGCTTATAAAAAAGAGGGAGAGTGACTTTTTACATGGGTGGATAGTGATAGGACAAGGGAGAAGAGTTTTAAAATAAAAGAGGAGAGCTCTAAATTAGGTGTTAGGAAGAAGTCTTTGCTCAAAGGTAGGTGAGGGATGGGTTGCCCAGAAAAGTTGTGGATGCCCTGTCCCTGGAAGCACTCAAGGCCAGGTTGAATGGGACCCTGAGCAACCTGATCTAGTGGGCATTATCTCTGCCCATGGACTGGGCATCACTGCAGTGGACATCTAGTTGGAAGTAGATGATTTTTAAGGTCCCTTCCAACCCATGTCATAGTATTGTAATTATTTCCTAGTGTTCTCATCAAGAGTTCTTCCTATTCAGAGCTGTGCCTGCTCAAGGGACCTTGTCCTTTGCCAGGCCTGTGAAACATGACTGCTGCAACGTTCTGCCCTATAGAGTGAGTGCCCTTATGCCTTCAGCCCAGCCTTCTTTCCATCTGTCTTAAATCCTGTTTTACTGTTGTTCCTGGAACAGGGCAATCTCGCACCACATCTTCCAGACAAAGTCAATGGTTTATGAGTTTCAGAAGTTCTTTACTGCTGTGCTTGTTGGCTTCACATTCCTCTTGTATTGCTGGTGCCCCTGCTAAATCTGGCTCTGATTCAAACTTTGCATTGCTGAAACCTGCTCAGTGACTTGAGTTCATCCATCAAGTTTGAAAAACCAGGAATGTGCAGAATACCCCATTAGAAAAGTGATATTGAAGCATGTGAAATGTCAGCAGGATGCTTTTGTTACAATTATACACTGCAAGAGGTTGTGGAGAAACCTGTTGAGGGTAAAAGCCATCAGTAGCAGAGCAGGTGCATTTTTGTTCTTCCCTGTTCATATATTTGCAGCAAAACCTGTTCACACCTCACTGTTACTGACTGCGGTGAAACCAGTTAGAGCCAAAGGCGTTGAATTGCAGTGGGCAATGTGAGTTTGATAAAATGTACATTATGAAAAAAAGTCACAGGAGTTCTCCAGAAGATACTGGTTTTTTTTTTCCTTTCATTTCTTGAATTAGGTGAGTCATTTCAGCACTAAGGGAATTATGTGGAGTTGGAAATATGTACAGTGATAAAACTGAAGTTAAATTCCAAACTAAAACAATGAAGCCTTGGGATAGCTTGGAATGGAATATGTATATAAATTCCCAGTGTCTCTGAGACCCTGCAGGCTTCATATGCTTATCTTGTCTCCTTTGAGCTGTCTTTAGCTGTTTTTCCAACATCCCTTGAACTTGGTGAGAAAAGTTATATATTTGGTCTTTTTAGTTTATTTGTAATTTCTGAAGATGCTGGATATTAAAAAAGTTAATGTTTCTTTTTTCATAACTTTTTGGAGCAACAAATCAAGATATGTTTGCCTATAGTATTAGTAAAGAACAAAAATGCATGTAGGAAACAAAAATTTAAGCTGATGAGACAAATTTTTATAAAAAGACTTTTGAAAAGAATATTATTTGCCATTCAATAAAGCATGGAAGCCAGCAGAGTCCTTTAGAAGTGTCTCTCTCATAAAATCAACATTTTGAAGAGAGGAAACTGTACAGGAGAAAACCAACCTAATAAGCACTACCTCTTAATTTTTTACATTTTATTTTTAAAAGATTGTGTTATTCTTAGTTTCTGAGGAGAAGAGAGATCTGAAAAATTACTGCTTCAGTATTTATGTTGGAGCAAAGTTACTGCTTGCCTAAGTGTCAGCAGTATAGAAAGGAGAAAGGTTGGTGGGAAAGATTTATTTTTTTGGGGGCTGTTTTGTCGTCGTTTTGCCCAGGTCTGTGCAGTGAGTCATCTTTAGCTAATAAATCCGCTTGGCACTGCGTTTTGTTACACGAGTTTAGCAGAATTCTGCAGCTTTTACTTTATATTTCAACGTGAATCTCGTTTTCTCCTGAAGTGAGTCATGATTTAATGAGAGAATAAGCTCTGGGCAGTCTGCCTAAGTACTACAAAGTGGGTTTGCTCTGCTGGCACTCTGAGTTGCCTCAGAGTGTGCTGTTTGTGGAAGCTACCTCTCCATCAGGGCAGCGAGTGCTCATGTGCCCGATCTCTGTGCGAGCCTCTGCAGGGTGGTGTTGGGCTCTCTGGGGATCACACTGCTATAACTTCTTTCTGCATCCTTCTAGGACTTTAGCTTATTGCCAATGGGTGGAAAATCTTCATGAGACGCAAAAGATGGTTTCGCTTTTTGGTCCCTTCAGCGACTTGCTGAAGTGGATCTTTTGCCATCTGACCAAAGGAATCGTGAAACGGGAAATGTACGGCCACGGCATTGGGCGCTTCTCGGAGGAGGAGATGTACACGCTGATGGAGAAGGACATGCGGACTCTGGCAGGCCTCCTGGGTAAGGTACAGCGAGTTGTGGTGTTCTGTTCATAGCCCTTCTCTCCACAGGGTGGAATTGACCTCCAGTGCTTCCTGACAGCTTGATCACACACAAATAATCTCATTTTGGCAGAAGCAAGAGACTGTCATTCAGTGCCTTCCTTGCTCTGGCAGAGACACTGTTTCTTTTCCCACTGTTTGCTGCCAAATTGTGTGTCTAGAGGTATAAGAGGCTTCCTTCTCTGAGCACTGAGTATGTGTATATAGAGGAGCAAAACATGGCCTGCTATTTTGGAAGAGCATTTAGCTCTTATTTATACCTATTTTGGGGGGTGGGGTGTGTGTGTCTCATTTTTTACTTCCTGGTTGTATTTCCTTTCCTGTTTTTTATTTGTGTCTGTTTGACAGATTGTTACGAGGTTGCCTTTTGAAAACCCTTTGCAGATGTTATTTTGATGAGCTGAACTTTCTTGTGTTTGGTTGGTGTCAGCAGCTTTATTCAAAGCTCCTAGTAGGAGATGGTTCTGTGTTTTCAAAATAGGTGGGTTTAAGCTTCCTGGTTATCTTGGGTGAATCCCATACAGTTAGTCTTAAGGTTGACTTCACTTACCTAGAATTACATGAACCTCATTTCTGTTGTGTGGCTCAGGCCGAAAACTGCACTGGAGCTGTTTTGCACTGTGCTTCTTGCCTTCCGGTCTACTGAGAGCTGAGCATATTGTGCATCTCTGTAAAACTTGCATTTTGAGGAACTGGTGTGGGGCAGATTGTCACTTCCCATGAGCTTATGTCTCCCTTGTGCAAGAAACCAAGAGAGATGGTACCTGTGTGGCTGCTTTGTTCCCTGTAACAATTGCTTTAAAGAGGTGGCTGAGTGGAGGACAGGAAGATGCCTCCCTGCCCTGTGCTGCAGAGGGCGGACACACTGCACATGCTCTAAAGAGACAAGTGTGAAGTGGATGAAGGGAACAAGCTGGGGAGGGCCCAGCAGAAGGCAGAAGCTGAGTGCTTGCTGAGAAAGGGAAGGAAAAAACATTCTTCTGGACTTCAAAGCTGTTCTGGAAAGGAAGGTATTTGCAGTGGACCCAGATGGGGCTGTGTAGAGTTTTCTGTAATTTTGTTTTCTGAAACAAACCTGTTGAGTTGCTGGATTGGGAACAAGGTGGAAAAAAAGATACAAGGTGCATGGACACAATGGGCAAGGGGAAGATTTGTTGACAGCTCCTCTTCTGACAGCCCTCTCTTATGATGCATTTTGTTTGTTAACAGAAACAATTACCTATTCTAGTGCCTCTTCAGAGAATATGTGTTGTTTGGAGCTTAAGAGCCTTTTCTTTTAGAGGGAGGAAGGGAGGGAACAATTAATTTTAGAAGAGGAGGTCTGGTCATACCTGCTGCAGAGCTGTGGCCAGCTCAAGGTGCTCTCTGTGGGACTACCGATGCTGTAGTTTTGAGATTGGCACTGCATGGCTCCTTGCTCATCGCAAGGAGGAGTGGGGTTGGGACAGGAGCTGGAGCAAGTTCAGTCTATGACTTAGTAGCTCAGCAAAGCCCCCTGGTTCTGGCTAGACGACTCTGTCAGGCTGAAAGGAGAGGCAGTGGATATGTCTGTGCCAAAGTCATCCATGTCTGCCAAGAGTAGACAGAACCTTCAAGAGAAAACTAAAACGTGTGCCTGAATACCTGTAAAAGTATCTTGATTTGCTTGTTTCTGTGGAGTCTACTGGCAGTCAGGTTTGTAAAATTTCAAGTTCAAAGGAATCATATAATTAGACATCTTTGTACATTAGACTGCTTGACTGCTGTCTTGAGGCCTGTGCCTTTTTGCTGGCTTGAGAATGCCTTTCTAAAAGCTATCCAATTCTAATTATGGGATTTCAGCAGGTGGAGGTGCCACCACTTTTATTACTAATTGCTGGCAGATATTAGTCATTATCTAAATCTGTTCAAAATTGGACTTGTTTCAAATGAGAGTTTGTTCGATTCTAGCCTGCAGGCAGATGCTCTTCCTAGTTTTTTCTCCCTTCCTGGGTGGCTTGGGTCATCTCCCTGTGAAGATAAATGCTACAATCAGCCTCTGGCTTTTGTGGAAAATGCACTGGAAATCGCCAAGCACTTCTTCACTATATCAAGTTTTAAATTGTATTGTACATATGTTACCTGCAGAGTTTTTCTTCTTAATTCCAGATTGTTGTTGAGAATGTGCCTGTGTTCTTCAAAAAGCCTTGATGGGCATTTGCTGTATTCCTGTTATTTTGTTACATTACCAGCTGAATACTGTACATGCTTTTCATCTTCCCCTCTGAAATGGATTAGTCAGTGTGCAGTTACATGAAACATTTTATTTTCCCTTTTGATTATTGGTGAATTTGTCTACTTTTCTGTAATTGCCTTGATTTTCATTAACATCAGCATGCTTATGTTTTCTCCAGCCATCTGTTTATGGTTGGGTCTAGTATCTGTGGCCTCCAGGTTGTATCCTGGAATGGGGACAGGAGGTGGGATGAAGACTTCCTGCCTGACTAGAGGCTCCCCTGTTTCAAGGGGGAAAGGAGCAGGCAGTCAGTCACCTTATTGCCTGCATAATCTTTGTGAGATTCCCCTCCATATATATGTACCCAAGTGTTTTCCCAGAAGAGGAAGTAGTTGGGATTTTGGCTGTTATCTTAAGAGCTTGAAAATGATGCCTATGGTGCAGAATAGCTGCACATACCAAACTGTAGCTGTCAGCCATCAGGCATATCAGATTAATGCTCCCCTTTTCTAACAGGGACCGTTCACATGGGAACAAGAATAACTTTTAATTCTAAGAGCTGCTTCCAGAGAATGATAACTTTGCAGCTGCCAGTTCTTATGACATTCATTTTGACATTCCCAATCACATCTTTGGTGCTTTTTTTTTCTTTATTCTTATTTCTGAGAAAATTTTTTCTATTTCCCTTATATCCATTTCCCTGACAGACTCCTCCAGATCTTATAAGGATGGAAATTGGAACTAATCCCACTGTGATGGATCAGCCTGTCCCACTGGTATCATCTTTCTCTCTGTCCTGCAGTCTTTAAACCACAAATGTAATTTCCTTGTATTGTAGCAGTTTTCTGCTGCCTGGTAATAGTGTAAGAAAGTGTGGGGAATGAGCATATGAATTAGCAATATATAAAAATACCCATTTTGGTAATTGTTTAGAAGAGGCAAGTGAGCGAGCACAAATCTGTTGGTGCCCTCTCAGCTGTCTGCCGCTCAGACTTTTTTGGTAGATGGGGATTTTGAGCAAGGAGTTGCAGGCCAGCAGCTTCCTGAAGTGGATTTTGGAAAGTATTTGATGCTTTGTGGAAGGCAGGGGTGCTCAGAGCTGAAAATCTAGAGGTTGGACTAACATGAATGTGAGCCTCTAAAGTTAGTTAAGTGCCCTGTAGCAGCCTGCAAGTGCTGTACGTGCCTCTGTGGGAAGGTGCAGGTCTTCTGCCTGTGTCCCACAGACCTGCTTCTTGCCAGGGTTTCTTGACCTAGTGTTGAAGTAGCTGCTTTTGAATCCTCTGGTGCATGCATTTGTAAACAGTGGAGCTGTGTACTCTCAAGTTCCTGGGCAGTACAAAGTTGATCCAAGTCCAGTGTGACCAGGTGATTTAATTTCTGTCAGATTATCCAGGAGATGCAGAGAGGTGTTTGAGATACCAGTGCTATGGCAGCCTGGATGTGACAGACACTGTGTAATCTTGCCTAAAAACAGACACAGAGATACCTGATCTGTCAGAAAGTCTTCTGAACCAAAGTTGCACTGGAAGTTTTGAGAACAGATTGGAAATGGTGGGAGAAAATGTGCACAGATGCCATATTTTGTGGTGCAGCATGACTTAAAACCAGATTTGGAGTTTTATGATCCCACAGTTTTATTTTCTCCTCTTGCCCCTTGTTTCCATGCACCTGAAGGTGTGGGGTGTTGTGGCTGGGGAACCAGAGGGTGGGATGGTTTAGCCCTCACTCAGTGCCTGCTTTAGTTGTAGGAAAAGGGAAATGACAGTATTTCTTCCCAGCACATCACTGTGGATTGAATCTCAAGACCCAGTTGTGTGGTGCTAAATTCCTGGTGCTGGCATATAACTGTTGTTTAGGGACCAATTTTTGAGCTATGTTTGAGACTGATGAGTACTTAGGTGTCAGATAAATACCAAAAAGACACAACATTTACCCTGTACAGAGTTTTCAAACAACAGACTGATGGAACTGTGAAAGAGCTGGGGAGGGTTAACTCCATGTTCAAATGACATCTGACAGGCCAGAGAAGGGTATTATTACTGGCTGTTCCTGAGCACTGTTTTGCTGCGCTCTTGTGCAGGGGGTTGGCAGCATTCCTTGTACTGTACGCTGGAATTTGATGCATTTTACACTGGACAGTTCCTCTGGACTTGCTCAATAAACCTAACATTGAATAACCTGTTGAATTACAGGCAGCTTGGAAGAATGTCCCAGGGAGATGAGATAACTGGATTTTGGGAATTCAATTAGGCACCACATTTCACAGAGTTTATAGTGCTTTGGGCTGAGGCAGGAACAGTGCAACCAGCTAACCTGACCTCTGCAATACTGCTTGCTTCACTGTGTGCTCTGTGCATGGTCTTTGCTCCAACTCTCCTGCCTGGGAGGGGAAAACAAGCCTACAGTGGATATTTTGTTGCAAACAGGGGCTTTGAAACATGTATTTTCTTCCCTGTCTTAGTTAATTATCCATGTGTTTGTGCTGTGGTGGCCATTTAGGACCATCATGACGCTGGGGTGCCCAGATAGGTAAGCAGAATTGCTGTGTGGAGCAGACGTGTCCCTCCACTACGCCAGGCCAGTCCCAAAGGGCTGCTGTTTCACTTACTGCCTGCATGCCCCGGTTTGATTTCTACCTGTCAGGGGTCAGTGGGGGTGAGGGCACCGCAGTGGTGGTGTGTGACAGGACCTGTTCACTCCTGCCTACGGCTTTGTCCTCTTCCTGGAGATGCAGGTCATTTCTGAGCAGTTGCTGCAGGTCTGACTGGTGCACCCATTTCATCATTTCTGAGCAGTTGCTGCAGGTCTAACTGGTGCACCCATTTCATCCTGAACAAACAGGGAGAGAGGAAAGCTTTGGGTGTGACTTTTCTTTTTCCAGCTGATCAGATGAGTAAATTGAACCTGGATCTGCATGGATGAGAGGTAAAGGGTGACCAGCTTCTTTCAGCAAGTTCATGATTTTGAATCGCGGTTGAGTGGTTTTGGGTTCACACCAAGGCAGAAATGGTACTTTCAGGCATCTTGTAGCTGCAGAGCAGATTTTAAGTGCAGCAGAATGAGTACAGTGTGTGAGTGCTGCAAGTTGTGAGGAGCAGAGGAGGTTCCTTGGCCTGTGGTGGCTCTGTAATTGGCCTAGTTGTAGAAGTCATGAGCACAGGGGAAGCTGCAGTAATGGATTTCACCTGCTGAACCCTAGAAGCGGCTTTGGAACCGTATTCAGTGTTGAATCCCTGTCTTTGAACAAGTGAGCCTTTTAATTTAAATGATTTCACTAAAACAAATATGCTAAAGGTGGAACTGTGTTTTTTTTTTTTTTTAATTTGGGGAAAAGTGACATCCAGTCTAGAAATATTTGCTGTTGTATTTACAGGTGACAAGAAGTACATTATGGGATCAACTGTTTCCACTGTTGATGCCACTGTCTTTGGACATCTGGCACAGGCAATGTGGACATTACCAGGGACTCGACCAGAGAGATTAATCAAAGGTAAGAAAGCTCTCTGATTAAAAGCTCTTGGTGGCATTTTCCATGTTTAAACTTGGAGTACATTGGAAGGACATTTTGAGGACTGCAATACTTCAGCAGACTGTTCTTGCCTTTCATGTAGCATTTGTATCCTTTAATGTTTTTTCTTTAATGTTCTACACAGTAATTGTTTTTATTTCTGTACTTGATCTTTTCCCTGTTTAACGTGGCAAAGCCTTAAAGCCTCTAAGGAGTGAATGCTGGGTAAAGTATGAGAAAACAGAAGAACAGCCATTAGCCAAATTCTGCTGAACTGAGTACTTTCCTTGATAGTAGAACTGCCAGTGCTATTGTTCCACTGAAATTACAGCCTTTGCTGTTCTTGAAGATGCCGGACAAGGAGGAAATCCAGCTTGGCTTTGGAGTCACTTTGCTTTTGCATGAGTTGGAAACCAACATACCCCTCCTCTCCACAGAGGGTTGTTTTTTTGTTTGGTTTTTTTTGGTGGGGCGATATAGATGTTAAGTATCTTTGCATCCCTTTTCATAGTAAAACCACACAGCATGAAAAATGGGAAGAGCTAAGGAGGAAAAGGATGTAAAATAGTGGAAAAGGAATGAATCTGACCTGTAAACCTACTCTGTGCAAGAGAGCTCTGCTAAACCTGCGGTTAGGAGGCACAGACTTACTCTTTTCCTCAGATAACGACCACTTGAGATGAGGATATAAATATTGGCTATGCAGTTCTTCCCCTTGATGTCTGGGGTATCACGGGTAAAATTCTGAAGGGCTCATTGCTTTCTAGAAGCCTTACTATGCTTGTTGAATTAGTTTGTCTCTAATGAAAATAAATAGAAGATAATAGATTGAAATACCCAAGCAGTGTGGTCGATTCTCTCTACCCATCCACCTACTCATGCTGTTATGGGAACAGGTTTTACATGCACTTCCCCTTTAATGCACTGTTATTTCTTTCTTCTTTGATTTGTTTTTATGCTTTATTCTGTAAGCATACATGTAGATACTAAGGCTGGGAGCAGTAGGAGTGAGCCACTGGCCCTATTAAATGTGAATTTATGTTGCAGACAACGCTGCCATCTGGTGGTGGAACCCCCAAATTCACTGTATTTAAGAAGCATACTGTGCCATCTGTAAGATCAAATTCTGTCTTTAGGAGCCAGGTGTCTGCAATTAAGCAAAAAGTTCTACTACAGAAACCTTACAATATTAGTGTCTTGTCTTGATTTCTTTTTGTAGAGGTTGAATTTGGGATACTTACTTTGCTATTTGTGTGAACATGCATTTGTGTTTATTCCTTTGTAACCCTTTTTGTTCTATGTGGGTTAAGAGTGCATGTTTTAAGTTACATTAAAGTTAAAAACAGAGCTTCTAAGAGGATTGATGGCATCTGGGAATTTGGAAACTTCTTTAGAAAGACCCTGCACAGTTTGTTTCCAAACACAGCTAATGTGTTTTTGCATTATCAGGTGAGTTAGAGCATTATTGGTTTGATATATTTACTGAAGCCTGTTGTGTTGTGTTGCAGGTGAACTGATTAACCTTGCTATGTATTGTGAAAGAATAAGGAGGAAATTTTGGCCAGAATGGCACCATGATGATGACAACACTCTGTACGAATCTGAGGAAAGCAGCGAAGCAAGCAAGACTTACTCCCCTTTGCAGGACTTCAGTTTTTATTCAAGGACAGAAACATTTGATGAGGAAGGGAACAGTATTTCCCAAACCCCTGACACAGATTACACTGGACACTCCCTCTTTGATTCGGATGTGGACATGGATGAGTACAGAGATCATGAACAATGCAAGTGATATGTACAAGTGTCTCCCATTGTGCAGATAAGCTGTTTCTTGGGATCAGTCTGATTTGTTTTCTTCTTCAGGTCAGGAAGAGGTTTTTACCACTTTGGAAGAGACCATTGTGCTTGATTCAGCTGTCACATACTGCTTGGACTATTTCAACTATATTTCATTTTGTGTAATTGTTCAGGTGGATCAGGGTAAACACATCTAAAACACACATGGGCAAACTGGAGGTCTAGAGGGCAGCAGGACCTTTCAATCTATTTTTGTTCGTGTTCAAAACCAGATCCCCCATCCAAGTGGGACTGACTTCTGGGAAGTGGAGCATTTGTCACAACTGGTTTGTGTTGATATCTTATCTTTACAGCAGCGGGTTGAGGACAAAAATGGAAGAGGTACGACTGGCACAGCTTTCTTCCATGGAAGAGAATGATTGATGCTGTAATGAAAAGGCCCTGGCGGTGTTGGTTGGCTGCCATTTCAGTATAAGCCAATGGTGTGCTGGGGTGCATCAGATTCATGCAGCACCCTGGCCTGTATCAGCAATAGTGTGGCCAGCAGGACCAGGACAGTGACTGCTCCCGTCTCAGCGCTGCTGAGGCTGCACCCCGAATCCTGTGTTCTGTTGTGGGCCCTTCACTACAAGAAAATCATTGAGGTGCTGGAGCATGTCCAGAGAAGGACAATGGAGCTGGTGAAAGGAACTGGTACCACAAGTCTTGGGAGGAACAGCTGAGGGAGCTGGGGGTGTTTAGCCTGGAGAAAAGGAGTCTCAGGGGAGACCTTGTCACTCTCTACAACTGCCTGAAAGGAGGTTGTAGTCAGGTGGGGGTTGGTCTCCCAAGTAACAAGCTCTAGGAGAAGAGAAATGGCCTCAAGGTGCACCAGGGGAGGTTTGGATTGGATATTGAGAAAAACTTCACTGAAAGGGTTGTCAAGCATTGGAACAGGCTGCCCAGTCACCATCCCTGGAGGTATTTAAAAGCCACGTAGATGTGGCACTTTGAGGACATTGTTTGGTGGTGGTCTTGGCAGTGCTGGGTTAACACTTGGACTTAATGATCTCAAAGGTCTTTTCCAACCTAGTAGATTCTGCAATTTGGCAGAGTTTCAGTGGAATTTTGTTTGATAGATACCTGTATTTTGGGTGCATATATTACAGCATCTGCAGGAAAGAACTGCTCCCAGTTCTTTTGGAGACGGTCAGGGAAGGATGGAGGAAAATACATTCCTGCAGAAAGGAGCTGGTTAGTGTTTCTTATTCTTTGCAGAAGGTTGAAATCACTACTCTAGAAGATTTTTATTCAGGAGGGAGATGTCTGTGTTAACTCATCTGGAATGTGTGTTGGTCAAATTTCTTCCGTGTTTTTGAATTATTATTATTACGTTTCTACTCCCTGCCCGTGGCTGCTGTCTCCTATTTCTAGGCAAGGCCAAAGAGGTGGGATTTGTTGCTAAAAGTCTGGTGTGTCTCAACAGTGGGTGCTTTGTGCTCTTCACCAACAGACATAGCAAACCCATGAAGGTTGCAAAGCAGTTTGAGATATTAGTAGGCATGGGATGCTGTGTAGTTGCAAGATGTTGGCCCAGGCAATGGAATGCTTTATAGCTGCCTAGGAGGGTGCTTCAGTGGGTGCTGGGCACTGTGCTGGCTTACAGTGCACAGTTCCTTAAGCCAGTGCAGGGGAGGAGGTGAGATGGCGCAGTTCCTTCAGCACCGCCATGTGTGTGGGGAAATTCAGATACTGAAAGCATGACCAGAATTGGATTTAAGTTGCCTTTGCTAGCACATCTGTGGATCTGGATCTCAGAATGAGTGCACAGGTTCTAACATGCTTCATGTTCTTGTCTCCCTAAATGCAGATGAGAATAAATCCATTGGATTTACCCTCAGCTCTGAAGTTAAGCATGCACTTCAGTGTTGCTTGGCCACGATTAGTTGATTTTCGTAGAGAGAGAGCATATCGAACATACTGAGCTGTTGTGTTTTTAAATGTGCATATAAAATTGGGTATTTGACTGCAGACTTTGTTGGTGGCCTATTTTGATTCTGACTTTCTCAGTGATTTACAGTAAGATAAATCAGGATCCCTCAGCAAAATTTTTATATTGTTGGTTGTGCCGAATGTTGTAGGAGCAGGCAGGGCAGACAGCTGCTTTAGGATGTTAATTGTTGGTAGTTGTAGTGAGTCTGGAGCTTGAAATAACTCCAGGGCTCAAAGAATAGCTTGGTCCCTTAGATCCTGGAGTGCATCCTGCAGAGGAAAGTGCTTCCTCTGGGGAAACATGGAGTTAGCCTTGGCTTTGAAAGCAGGGACATCTTTGTATGCAGTGAGGCCCCAGTTCTGTTCATGCATGGGAGCCACTGCAGTGAGAGCTGACAAGTTTGGTGTGAATTTACACCTGTTTCCACAATCCCTAGGCATGTCCTTGGAGCCACGTTCTGGTCAATGTTGCGGGCAAGTATCATTGGCAAAGTGAACCAAAACTGAGAAAGAGGAAGATACCATCCAATTACTTGGGTCCCCTCTCAGGAAACTAAGCACAAGAATAGGGCACAAGAAGATAAGTCTTGGGCTTGAAAGTGCAGAGGTGATGGCCTGAAATGCCTGTGTAACTCCATGGCCAAGTCAGGAGAGATTTTATATGCAAAAATGTAGGTATTGATATTCTGAATGAAAGGAATCTGCATCAAAAAGCTCCTATTTGAAAGCATTAGCACGTTGGAAATTCTGATGGAGATGTTCTCACTCATTTACTGATGCATGTTTGAAGGCTGTGCTTTCTCCGTTCGTTCAGCATTCCGAGGTGTGCTTGCAGCAGATGAGTCCCAGTCATTAAAAGACCAGCCTGAGTTCAGCAGACTGTATCACCTTTGTAACTTGGCTGGGCTGACAGATTTGTCCGTGGCAGTGGCCCTTGAAATGCGGGTTGACCACAAGTCAGCGATGTCCCTGTGCCCTGCCATGTGCGTGTGGCCGATCAGGATTTGTTGTGGCTGCAGGCAGTGGCGGGTGCAGGGCCAGGCGATGCCAGCGCGGTGCACAGCCGGTGCCACCACGGCATCGCTGTCTGCCAGCGCTCGGAGCTGCTGGCGTGGCAGGTAGAGCCGATGCCATGGCGTAGGGACCTGTGCCAAGGATGGAGGTGTTTTGCAGGGCCGTGATTATGTTCTTTGCTTTTGTGTCAAATAACTGGTGTGCCTCAGCAGAGGCTGAACCTCATCCTGACCAGCCAGGTGATGGACATGCCCGTGGAGGGGGTGAAGAAGAGAGGATCGGGAGGGTTGCAGGAGGGGAAGCAGCTTTTTGCTGTCAACTGAGTTTTTCAGGGTTCATCAGTGAGGTGAATGTATTTTGCAGCTTATCACATGCCTTTCCCTTTCTGAGGGGCTACTCTGCTTACTTCAGAGGAGAGTTTAGTTGGGAGAAGTTAGCCAGCTTTGTCCTCACGACAGCTACTCTCAGTAAAGTTTGCAGTTTGGATTTTGGTCGTGTTTCAAATTAGAGGTGAAATTAGGAAATTGCATCTCTAAGAATTTATAGGTGTAGTATTTTGTCCAGGCAGGGTAGGAAATCCTTGGGTTTATTTGTCCCTTCCAGAAAGAAATACTGTCTGTTAGACCTTCTTAAAAGGATTTAATCCATGCATTTTCTTCTGAAAGCTGTCTTGGTAAATTGTTGTGGGGAAACAAAAAGAAGTTTAAAAAAAATAAATGAAAAAGTGTTCATTCATTTTGGTTTGCACGGGGAAAAAAAAAAGATGCATTTTCTTAAAATGGGAACAATTGTTTATGACTTTACAAAGTTTTGCTAAAAGAGCAATGTTTTCTTAGTCCTGCAGTGTCTTTCTTTTCCCCCATTCCATCATATCTATTTTTAATGTTAGTGCTGAGGGGCTGTACAGAACTAAAAAAAAATTGGAGAGCATCTTTATTTCCTTTCATTTTTTTTTTCCTTTTTCTTTTTTTTCCTCCCTCATGGATCAAAATTGCAAGCGAGTCCATTGTAGGGATGCTGGAGGTCCAGACTGTACTGCTGGTGGGGTTGAGGGTCAGCAGGTGTCTCTGCAGCCATGAAACCTGGGACAGCTGTGAGTTGCCAGCTGCCTGTCAGGTGAGCTGGGATTGATGCCTTAGGCATCAGGATAGCGGCTTCTGTCTGGAGCTGGAGGCTGATGGATGCCACAATGTCATGTCTGAGGTGACACAGACCACAAAAGGTTTTTCCCTGGCTGGGGGTCCCTCTGCCACAGCCAGAAACTCACTGTGGGGTGATGTTAGGAAGGCCTCAGGGGTCCTTGACAAGAGTCAGATGTCAGTGAGGTCTCTGAGAGCATCACAGGTGCCAGCACCAAACCTGGTCCCAGCCACAGCCCTGGCCCGGTTTGGGGTAGAAGGTGGTGCGAGGTACTGGCAGGAGGAAAGCTGTTTTGGGGCTCCTCTGCACTGTCCAACCCCTCAAAATAGGGCAGGGGAGCCCTTGGATGGTCATTGGAGGAGGCAGTGGAGAATGGAGGGTGGGATACAGGGAGTTGCCAAGTGGTGGGTCTCTGCAGGAGACTCAGGCTGCACCTGCAGCCTGGCTCATGCCACGGTTCCAGTGGACCCTGCTCTGCTTATGAGGTGGAGCATGAGCCCATATCCTGGTGAGGAGACAGCGCTGTTCCTCCTGGTTACTTTGCCCTAAATACTGCCAAAGGCCGAGTACTGCCTTTGTGTTCCCATAGTGCTGCTTTAAAAGAATGAGTAATTGGTCTGCCCCTCATTTGGCAAATGGGAGTTTAAAGCAAGGCCTGCATTTCCAGTGGAGTTAGATTTGAAGCAGTCTGTTGGGTTTTTTTTTCCTGTGAATTGCAGTGTTTGACTGTGTGACACTCTGTCATGTCAGAAGGGATTTGTTTACCCCTGTCGGTCTCATTGGCTCTGTCAGCAGGGCTCACTGTTACCGAGTGGGGGAAACAGGCGCTGGGATGTATAGGTCCTACAGAAATCCTGCAAATGCGGTGTTTGATTTAAAAACCAAACTGAACCTGATGTTTCAGATCTGGAGGACTGTTTCCATCCAATTATAGCACTGCAAGTAACACATTTTGATCTTTAAAACCTTGGCAATGTCCCTCCAGATCTATATTCTCTTTGAAAAAATACTGCCTGAAATATTTCTGCAGCAACAGTTCAGGCACAAATTTGCTTTTGTCAGTGATGTCTGCTCAAGTAATCATGACAGTTTCATACTGTTTTCCTTGAAAGGCCTGTATCTGTCAGATGCTAAGCCTTACAAAATATTGCCTGCTGGAAAAGCGTGTTATGTGCAGATTTATGCAGGGCAGCTCACCAAGTGAAATTTCTGTGGCAGGGGATGAATTCAAGTGGGTCTTGTCCTTAGATGTTTGAATAAGAATTTGAATCTGTTTTCTGACAAGTAGCTGTTTGGCCTAACCCTCCTTCCCTCCCCAAATACTGCAAAATTATGATTTAGGCATGTGATACTAATAAAGCAAATTATGCTCTCTAAATGCAGCATTAGGTTGGATGGTCCAGTAGTTGGGATATGGAAATGGGTACCCATAGTCATGCCCATACATCTCAGCAGCTGTGATCCAGAGGAGCACACAGGTCGTACTGTTTAATCCCACGGGACCAGAGGACTAGAGGTGACTCTGAATGACTGCAGTGGCTTACAGCAGTTGATCAGTGCTGTGGGTTATCCATGTATGCTGTGCCTTGGATATTCCTTAGTGCTGAGTAGACTGTGCAGGGGCTCATTTCGGTAGCTGTGGCTCTGATGAGGTGTCAGCCTGCTGTCATCCTGTGCCTGTGCTGCAGAGACAAGGGTCTGTTTGGGAGTGAGCATTGGCAGTGAGCACAGCTTTGAGCCTGCTGGTGAACATGGGCCATCATATTGAGCTGATGTCCTGTGGAGGGAAGGTGTTCCCTGCACTACATGTGTGGATTTAATTGTCAGGCCAGTGACCCCAGTCTTCACAGCTTTGCCTTGGTGGAGAGAAGGGTTGCAACATGAATCAGCTCTGTCTCAGTGGTTTGGGGCAATCCTCTCTTTGATTGCTGTTGGGGAGGGCTCCTTCTGCATTCCTTCCCTTTGGAGGTACCCAAGTGTGAAATACTTCTCAGCAAAGGTTCCTGCAGCTCTCTGAGCAATTTGGAAAGTTAAATGGTGTTAGTCTGTGTACAGCACAGGAATGCCAGTCACTGAAAACATTGTGTGTCACTACAGTGATAAACTCTTAGTACTGCATCCTGGTTGCACCACTCCCAGATTTTTCAAGGCCAAGGAGATCGTGATGGGCTTTTGGTCAGACTTCAGCATAAAAAGGATTGTGGGATTTCATATAATGATTTACACATTCAGCTCAACAAGCTAAAGCTGAAACATACGCTTCCAAAAGGCATTCTGCCATTTTGCAGAATAAATTCCTGCCCCACTTCGAAGTTGTTGACAAAAGTGCATTTACTTCAGCGGTGCCAGAATTCCAACTGAGCTTCCAAGTGACCCCGAATTTACCAGTTTTCTCATTCCTGTCTAATTATACTTAAGTAAAAATTTGCTTTATTGGGGACAGCAAGGCAAACAAGATGTTCTTTTTTAAGGTCCCTAAACAAAAAGTGCTTTTTTCAGCTGCACTGGTTGTGTTGATATTTTCACTGGGCACTATGATTGTGTGTGTTCTTCCTTCACTTCTTGATTTGTTCTTCTGACTTATCTTTCCTCAAATGTACAGGTCTTTATTTTTCAGGATACTTGAAGAATGCAAGTCCCAAAGACAGGGGTGTGCAATCCAGCAAGAATAAAGTATATGTAGATGTGTATGGGTGAGGGATATATCCAGCTAGCTGCAGTGTGCAAGGTTTAACTAACAAAATGAAGCAACACATTTCTAAATGGGGACTCTGATGCTGTAGCTGCATTATGTTGTTTGCCTATGAACTACACAAGACATACGTTATTTTAGCACTGTTATTACTAGTTTATAAAGCCATATTTAAAACTGTACACTTAATTGTAACATAACTTTAAATTGTGCACTGTGTTGATCCATGTACATATATATGAAGATCTGTATATTTTGTCTTTATGCTGTATGTCATTGGTGTGTAAATTATAACTAATGGATCTAAAATACCTTTCTGGTTCATGTCCTTATTCTGTGTCTGTGCTTTTTGTAGAGCTGTGAACAGCCGAGGGTTGCTCTCTTGGGAGGGGGGATTGCATGAAACTTTAATGGCCAGTCAGTTAAGCCCTCATCTCCCCAGGCAAATACTTTAGCTGCCAGCATTGTTTGAATGGAGTAATTCTGTCACTGATCCCCTCTCCCCTTGACACTCAGGAAGGATTTCAGGGTGTAGCACAAGAGGAAGGTCTGACATAAACTTGGGTGTGAGGAGGGGGGGGGGGTCCCTGCTCTTCTTGTTCTGTTTCGTGGCTACTGCTACTGGTGTAAAAATAAGTAATCCTGATAAGGCAACTCTGTCAGGAGTGCAGAAGCTTTAAGGTCTTTGCTCAGAGCACTGTGGTGGCTACTTTTAGTGTTTTTCTGAAAATTTTCAGCAAGTGTAAGTCCTTAGCCAGGCTTAGTGTGCTGCCCCGAACGGAGCAGAAGAGCTGTGTGACAGGAGACATGACCTGGCTGGAATAAATACAGGGCAACAGCAGGCAGATAATAAAGGTGCAAGACTATACACAGGTGCTTTCAGACCTCACAGAGGCCTGGCATCAAGTCCAACTTCCTAAGTGATGGTGTCAGTGTTGCATTAAAAAAAAACCAAAAAAAAAACCCCTCAAAACCACCCAACCCAACCTACCAAAAACAACACCCCCCAAAAAAAACCCCCAAGGACAAGTCAAGCCCAAGACTGTAGTACCATTCTGAGCAGATTTTTAGCTCCTTTCACTGCCTTACAGTTTCATGGCTGGTGAGGTTGTTTATAGACTTTTTCTCTCCATGAAGGCTAGAAATTTCGATGTATTTAATAAACATGAAGGTCAGAAACATGCACCTAGGTTTAAATACAAGACTTGAAACATTAAATAATGCAAGCTTGGAAGAGCTGGCAGCCAAAGCAGAGAGCTCTGTCAAGGTCAGGTCTCTCTCTGTTCCAGTGAACTTGGTGAAATACTCACAAGCTCTGTTTATCCCCTACTCCCAAAAACTTTAAATTGAGGCATGTGAGAAATATTCTGAATGCTACACAGTAGTTCTGGGCCATATGGGCACACACAGCTGCTTACTGCAGCTTTGCCAGTGGGAATTTGATCAATCCTAGTAACTGGTGGTAAATCTGATCCTGACTTTAGAGAGTGCTGCCAAAAAGGTGAGGGAGGGTGCCTGTGTTTTCCGTGTGAGGAGTTTGGAGGCAGGCATATGGTCCAAGAGTGCCCCAGGACAGCACCCCTCAGGCAACTGCACAAATAAGTTCGCTGAAAAGCCATTTATCTATTGGCCAGATCCTGCGTGGCAATGTCCCTGCTCATTGCAGTGGGATTGGACTAGGTAACCTGTAAAGGTCCATTCAACCCCCAAACATTCTAATATTGCTCAATTTCCAGTTAAATTGTTCACAGCAGCTGATTTAAGTCTCTGCCAGCTTTTTCCCATGCTGATGTCTGTTGTGAGATGGCCTCAAGGGCTCAAGGTGGGTGCCCAGTATGTCCTGGGAGACCTGAGGCATCTATGTAGAGCTGGCTGGCAGGATCCAGGTGAGACCTGAGACCAGGAGCAGCAGCTGGAGGCGAGACAGGCTATTTACAGCACTGAAATGATGGCTAAACAGCTGCAAACAAATCCTACCTGAAGGGAACAACTGAAGGGAAAATGAAAGAAAGTGATGGTGGTGTTGCAACTAGTGTTATTCAATGTTTATTTTATGGTGGAGCCCAAATAATCTGGCCAACAGGAGTCCTTGCATGCAACGTTCTTCAATGGCTCAGATTACCTACTGTGAAGTGTGCAGTCTGAGCAAAAAACATGCAGCAAGAGAGAGAAGAGAAAGATAGTCTCTTGTTTCAGTGTTGGCTGTGCATCCAGCCATGTACATTAGGTTTTATTTAAGACTTCTAGGCTTCTCTAGGTGCCTGCGCTGTTGTAATCCATGAAGATCTGTTTCGAGTGGCCATGCAGCCTCAGGGCTCCTCAGCAGAGCAGAAGTGTTTGCTGTCAGGCGAGCTGAACTGCTCCTGCTGCACTCTGAATGCATGTCCCAGATATCCGTGGGGGACAGTGGAAGATGAACGTGGTTCAGGAGTGAACTATGGCCCGACATCAAATTAACATCTCATAATCCCAGGCTGAATCCCACCCGAAACCCATCTTTACCTGAAAGCCCAGTTACCACCTCTACTTTGATACTTTTTCTGGGCCATGGTGTACAATTTCAGACAGGGAAAATTGTTCAAGGGAACTTCAGACAAACAGTGAGCACTCCATGGTTAGGAAATACTAGAGTTCCATTGCACATATGTAGTTTTAATGCCACCTCTTTTTGCCTAAGTATGGAGTGCAGATTTCAGTTCTTTCTTTCTTTCTTACTACTTTTTTTCCTTAAGACCTCTGCCTCGTCTGGTGCACGGGGTAGAGACTGATGAATTAATGATGAGCTGGTGGGGATTTCTTTTGAAGTGTGAACCCCAAGCCTTACTTACTGCACAGGATTCAAGTCCTACAATGGAAGCAGAATGATTAATTTCCTCATGAGCTTCTCTGTGGCAGTCATTACCATGGTTTCTGGATGCTTCAGAAATACTAACAAGTTGATAAATGCAGTAATAGACAAGACTAGAAAGATAGAGTTGTCAAGAGCCTTGAAACTAAGTGCAAGAAATTGGAATTTGATATAGGAAGAGCCAGTGGGTGGACTCAAAGAAAGAAGGAAAGACATAAACAAGTAATAGGTATCAAAGAGTTTCTTAGCAGATGCAGTTTATGTGGGTTAGAGGGTCTTAAAGAAGTGCTGATTAGGATGGAAATTGAGGGTCTAAAATAAAGCCTTGTTTATCAAAACAGGGAGGAAATTATTTAAAGGAGAAATGCGATACAGAAATAATAACATTTGGAGAGAGGATGCATGGGGCTGTCACGAGGCAGAAGCAGTTTTTCTGTCCTTCATAGTAGAATCTGCAGTGGCTGAGGGTGTGCTAACCTTACAGATAGGAGTGAAAGGAGCTGAGTTTTCTCTGCTCAGGTGTGAAGGCTTTGAGGTTAGGCCGTGCTTCGCCATCATTTTCGAAGGCAGCATTTCTCTGGGAGCCACCTGAAGCACGGTTATTATCTAGTAAGCAGCTTTGATTTATCAACTACATCTACGCATAGGGAAATTGCCGTAATTTCACATGCAGTGATTCACTGTGACAAAGAAAACCATAATTACCCGGGGTGCAAACTTCACCGCATGCTAATGCGGCTCTTGCTGCCGTGGCTTCGCGGCACTGTGAGTGCAGCACTGCAGAAATAGCCCGTGGAGCAGGGAAAGGTGATTGCTCCCAGGAGGAACTGAAGGATTTGGAGGTAGAACAGCCTGCTCACTGTTGCTTGGAAGACCCAGGGCTGAACATAGGAAAGGTTGCCCCTACCCCAGCCTTTCTCTGCGCCCAGCCCTATTTTTGGTCCCACCGCTGAAGATCATCAGTGATTCACTGTCACACAATGATTCAGAAGGGGAAAATGCGAAGGTTTTGCTGGTGAAGAAAGCGTCACTGTGAAAGCAGGTGGCTCCCAAATGTGTGCATGTCTTGATAAAGCAGGGGGTGAAGTTTGTGCCTGCTCTCTCCTGAGTTGTTGAGCAAGTTGTGAACAGCCTGTGCTTTTTACAGCTCCAGAGAATTTTCCTGTAATATTTCAGCTGTAAAGTACTGTTACACATTTTAAAGGTGGGACTGTAGCTACTCTGCCTGCCCAGCTTAGTGATATCTGAATAGTAAATATTCTCCCAGCTATTTTCTGAAAGCCAATGCCAGCACTGCTATTCCCATAAAATAATTCAAATATTACACTTGCTTTATTCTACATGTCTTAACAAACATGAGTTGGGAATTCATTGTAGCTCATAACCAGCTACCAAAATCCTGCAGAATAACAAAGAATTGTAAAAGTGTGAGGATGATATGAAGGATTTCTAGCTGCTGTAACTATTGTTAGTTATTTGAGTTCTGCTGAGGCCAAAAGAGGAGAACCGAAGAGGAGAAAAAAGCAGCTCCATCTGATACACCATTTATATAGCTATGGATACATTTGGAACCCACTTGGAGCATCAGAGTGAACAGCAGCCTTTTTAAAGTCTGCTCGCTGAAGTGGTTCGCAAAATCAAATCCCTCAGAAAAGTTGTTAAAGAAGTCTTCATTTTTTTAATTGAAAGCCATGAAAATATTAGTACTTTTACAGTAACCCAAAAAAATATGACAAACAAGAATGAATGGTATGATTGTAAAACTAATCTCTCTGTGGTTTTGGAGCTGGCTAACAAGATGCATAAATATCAAGTGCATCATAATGATTTGCCTTGCCTCTTATTATATATATTTTTTAATCTGTATACAGATTTTGGAGAGCTTTGGAAACAGGCATCTCCTGACCCTGGTAGCATCAGAAAAGACCATGTACTGTGATATACTCTGGCAAATAGTCATGACTGGTGAGGGAAAGAGAGCAAGCATTTAAACACATGGGGTGAACCAGAAGCTTTTAATAGGAGGAGGATAATAGAGGACAGGCAATCATTTTGCACATGCAATCCTATGGTTATTATGTGAAACTTTAAAATTCTACCTAGTATGATTGTAAAGCTTCATGGGGAAGAAAGGGGATGAGATCCACAGGAGGATCTCCTGTCTCTCTCCATCTTATTTGATGCTGTGATACCTGACAGTAGAGATCAAGGGGCTGCAGCAGGCAAATTCCTGTTCACAAAGTCTGTATGAAGCAGCCTGCTTTATTGCAATTATGGCTCAGGTCTTGAAGTAGCTGCTGCTGGCGGAGAGGCCAGGTAGATTTTGTGATAAACTTTTACCAGTCCAAAACCAGGCTCCGAAGCTTGGTGGCATCTTGAAAGTTTCAGAATGGCTTCTGTCAGATTACCTTAAAATTGAGCATTTCCCATGCTAATAAGGTGAGAAACTTCTGGATTTGCTGCTGACGTTTCAGGTTTCCTTTCAGCATGGGAACTAAGCATTAATAGATTCTGTGACATCTTTTACTTGCACAAATCTAAGTGCATACTTGTCTCATTGAATTGTAAGTCAGGAATAGGTTCATTCATCATCTAAATTAAACAGTCTCTCAGCTCTACAGACAATCTTGTATTCTACTGGCTTTTGATGGCTGAGGAGATGGGAAGAGGGAAAAGAAACTGGGGTGAGGAAGGAAATGATAAATACAATACTTAATATTCAGGTAAACGTTTATAATATCATAATTCATACAGCCTTTATTACAAATATTGATGATTAAATTCCACAGATATTGAAACATAGCCGAAATGACTCGATGGAGACACAAGTCATTTATTTTGGGGTGAATACTTCCCTGCAGCCTGGGATGGTGCAGCCCCCTGGGGCGGCCTCTCCACACGCTCTGTGCTACTCAATGAGGTAAAAAATGTTGCAGCAGAACGAGTCATCCTGCAGCACTTTGGCTTACAAATCTTATGAAACTTTCTGGTTTCCATTCAGATTCAAGACCGAATGATGCTTCAAACTAAAAAAAAATTTAGAGAAATGAGTTTGAGGCACCATTGGCCCAAGCAGCAGCTCACACTGTGCCCCTTGTCTGATTCCACGCTGCTGGGAGGCACCAGGGCCAGTTATTAATTGCACATCCCCAAACTTCCGTGCTGGGGTTAAAATGACAACTGAGGCGTCAATCACCCTGATTTTGATCTGGTCTAACAATGCCCCGAATAAGGAAAGGCCCAACAAAGTCCCTGTTTAGCTGGTTTTCCATTCTCGCTCTGCGTGTAATCTCCCTCAAACAGAAGTGCTGTTTTTAACTGTAATCTAAGCCTGTTTGCCCCTGTACCGGAGCTGAGGGTAGCTCATGTCATCAGACCACTGCTCACATAAGCACACGAAGCTTTGTTAGGCAAGTAAATATTTTTTCTCTTTGACATGTGAATGAAATGAAATAGATATGAGTGATTGACTGGCACCGGAGATGTCAGACCCCTTGGATGCCCCCCTTCTGGCTTAGTTCAGTCAGCATTTTGTTCCATATGTATTCAAAAATGTCATTAGTTTTTGTTTATCCAGAACTCTAAATGACTGAATGATGTTTGTAATTTAAAGTGCTGATCTTTCCCTCCTGTAGCCTCCCCATCCTAAGCAGGGTATAGTCAGCCAGTTTAACATTCAAGCCAAGTGAATCAGGCCACAAGCTTTCAGCAACAAAATTACATCATCTAATGCAGACATACCATGCTTCTGAAACATGTTGTGCTCCCTACTTGGTGCTTCACCTCTTAGCAGCCATATATGAGGAAGCAGAAATAAATCATCCGCTTTGAATTCAGCAAAACATCATTGTGGATGACTGAAGTTGGGCTTCTACCTTATTTGCCTTCAGTTTGTTTGTGCCATTCAGCCTCCTCCTGGTTGTTCTGACAAGTCTCCAGCAGAGCTGGCTGCTCCTGCACACGATGATGTGCATCCTCCTGTTCATGCAGTCTGCCATCTCACTAGGAGAGGATCAAGTAGTGAAACTTTTGATCATAAATATTCCTATTTTCTTTCCTGGGGAAAATTGAAAGAGACTCTGAAGAGATCTGCTGGAAGAAGCTGCAAAAAAGACCCTGACATCTTTCTTCAAGGGGTTGCCCATGAGACACTGTTGTTGATTTTGGTTATGTATTATTCCTAAAGAGGGACATGAGATGTCCCATCTAATCTTGCCATATTTATACATCAGGGAACTGTACATAATTCTGTTGTTTGTGCCCCTTTCTTCTTTTGCAGAATCCTTGTTGATGATCAATTGCTGTCAGCTTCAGGGAAGTTCCCAGCTCTGTCCTGAATCATTCTTTTGCAAACACCTCTTCTGTGCTTGCCTTGATGGATACACAGGTGGTGGTAGCACAGCATTGCCAGCATGCTTGGCTGACTCCTGGATCCCCCTGTGCTGACAAATCTGCCTCCTTAGTTTCTCTTGTTTCAGTTCCTGACCACCTACTCTTCCTTTTGTGGTGTCTGGGCGTAGCTGTCCAAGTGTACTTGCTCTCTGGATGCACGATGTTGTGCTGAAACAAATGCCTCCAAGCTTTGCTGCATCTCACCAAGTCACTCATCTCTTCTGTGTTCTTGTGGAGAGGAAACCAGGGCCCAACCTTCTCCATCTGTGTTGGCTACTCACTGTGGAGCTGTATGTAAATAGAAAGACTTCGACATCCTTGAGATTCCCTCTCCATCCCCTTGCTTAGGAGTTTCCTCACAACAGCCCATGGGGTGGCTGCAGTGGATTTGGGCCCCAAGGGACATCCCTCCACTGGATTCCCCTGCCACTGCATGGCATGGGGACATCCACAGAGGAGATGCTGGCCCTTAATTATCACATCTGCAATGACACCTGTCCTTCAGCTTCTGCCTGTGTGGTGACAGCACATCTTCCCGTTGTTTTCATAGAAACGTGACACACCCGTGTGGTGTCAGCAGTGTGGCAGTAATTTAGCAATTTGTAGATTACTGATGGGTGAAAGTGGGAAACAGTTTAGGCGAACAGCAGGAACTCTGAAAAATATACTCAATTTTTTGCTTTAGGATCGCCAAACATCTCTTAAACCTCAGTTGTGTATCTGTTGACAACAAATAAGGCACACACCAAAAATATGGCTGGATTAAAAGCTGCAAAATAATGATTCCGACACACTTGACAATCCCAATCCTGCCCCTTCGGCAACAGCACAGGAAAATGAGTAAGACTGTGTAATCCTACCTGCACATGATCCAGGAATTTTTCAGGGACTCTTGTGTAGTATTAAGGAAAAATATGGAGTTAATTTCAGAGAATAATATTTTTATAGCAAGATTTTAAAATTCAACTTGTGACAGGAATGCACTATTATAATAATCTAAAATTTGTAGAGAACTCTTAATATTAATACATTGTACCTTCTTACAGTTCTTCAATTCAGTTGTAACATACCCTCTGTTATTTTTCAGTAATATTCTACCACTATGTAAGTTATAAACTATTTTTCAGCCAACAGCCAAGCATTAAGTGATGGGGAAAGACAAGATAAAGAAAGTCTACTAATTTGACAAATGTATTTGCACGGACTTGAAGATGAGGCCTTCCTTTGCTGCCAAGTGCTTTGGATGTGCTTTACACACAGCCACGGGAGGGCAGTGAATGACTTGGATATGCAGCTTCTTTCTAGTTTTTATCTGTTTTTTAATCATTTCGTTTCCCTTCCACCGAGCTCCTATCTTGTCAAGAAATAAAAATTTGACGCTGATGTGAGAAAGGGGATTTGATTTTCATTTCCCTCTGCGGCATTGGCACATTTTCTTCATATTCTTGTTAGTTCAGCTTATCATCAGTGTGTGGAGAGCGTGTGATACCATCCCTGGTGCTGCATGCAGGGCAAGAAGGGAGCGGGGGAAACGTGTTTGCACAACTCCCGTGTTTGCACAACTTTCAAGGTCAGGACTTCCTTCCAAGAAAAAAAATAACAGAGAGCCCACAAACAGTTTAATGGTTATCTGTGGTGCTCACAAGTTGTCCTAGATACCCTCTGAACTATTCCTTCTTCATTGAAAGATCTGACCCACATTCCACACAGGTTTCAGCCAACAAACAGATTAATAAAATCATAGCTCTAGACCCTCCTGTGGGTTGCTAACAGGCTGGTGTCTCTTTTTGCCTTAGCTTTTCACTAAGTTAGCAAAGGGTAAAAGTTGTAGTTATAATCAGAGTTAGAAGTTTTTTGGTAAAACCAAAGAAAAACAAATGTCCTCATGATAAGTGTTAGTGACAAGAAGGACTCTAACAACTAGAAATGTCAGGACAAGCTCTCCAGACTGACCCTATATGCTGATAAAGGTATAGAAATTGGCAAATAGGATCAGAGGAAGTCCAGCCTAGCAGCAAGCAGAAACGGCCACATATGGGCTGGACAAGTGCTCCATAGAGACTGAGCATGAGTTTTACAGTTCACAGCAGAAGTGATGTTTGAAACATTTGGAAGCAAGTTAGGGAGAACAAAGGCTGTTTCTGTGGCACACGCAGTGAGGGGAGGAGAGGAGAGCATCCACAGCCTGCCAAGGCGGTATAAAATATATGCCTGTGTCTCAATATGCCAGAAGCTTCTGGGCTTTATTCCCAGAACTCCCACTGGCATGCATGACCTTGTGCTAGTCACCCACGCTTGCCATGCCTCAGTTTCCCTATTGCAATTTGGGGACAAGAGTACCTCTGAGCGTCTGTCGAGGAGCCGATTTTGTAACTTTGGGATTGTAGGGAGAGGGTATCTTTTGAACAGTATCAGCTCTCCAGCATTTCGGAGCTTTTTGACATTTACAGTAGAGTAGCCAGCCTTTGTGTTGAGGCATCGCAGAAAAGGAAGGTCACAGCAGAGGCAAAACTCACCTTTCCCCAGTACAATCTCTGCCAGCTTCTGATGGAAGAAGCACCCTTAGCAGCTGATGAGGTGGGAGCTCTGTGACTGGTGCCGGGGTGGCTTTGACCCCGTGTAGCAGACAGCGTACAGAGATACTGGCCAGACGCATAACAGTAGGTTATTGACCCATCCTTTCAGCTGCCAGCTTGGCTGGCCACCAGTTCCCGGTGGAAGGTGCAGCACACCCACGCTGAAAGGAGGGGATGTTCAGATGGCACTGGGAAAGCAAAAGGAGCCTGACCCTTAACTGTGAAGGGCAGATGAGAAACCATGGGGTGACTGATGAAAATCGCGATTTGGCCAGCCTGATGCTTGCTGGGTCAGACTCCACATGCCCACTGTGAATGGATTGGACTCGCTGTGTAGGTACATGTGTGATTTATGTCTCAGTGGTTTTACACAGATTTACAAATCTGGCTTATTTTGCTTGGAATTACGGCCTCCCAGATCTGCCTTGGGTTGCAACATATTTCTTTCAAATTAAGGTTTGGATCCCAAATCCAATCCATTTGGATTTTACATCCAAAATTGAATGTAAACTCCAGGAAGGAGGATTTCTCTGTACTTACATTGCTTTCACAAATTCAGCTATATCAAACTGAGCCTTCAGGCTCATACCCAAGAGTGGTGCATGAGCACAAATCCCTACACAGCCCACCAGTAACTGATTTTTGGGGGAAAGAGGGGCAGCATTTCTGCTGTTAGATCTTTGTTCCCTTTTCTAATTGGTTACCTCAATAGTCAGGGGAGTAAGTTTGTTGACAGAAACTTCCCCTAATAAAATAGATTGTAAAAGACTTTTGTAACAAAACAGGAAGCAATACAGAATCCATATCTGCAGAGACACTTGTGTTAGTTACCTCCTCTCAGCAGCAAATGCAGCACGGGGGTTGTAACCACTTCAACTGTTTCAAATATTGAACATTCCATATTGTCAGCTGGTTCCTTGTGACCTCTCTACCAATAAACAGACAGTTCCCTTTTTCTTTTTAAAGTATTCTTTCTTTTTAAACTTTTGATATCTGGAGTTTCTCCCAGCAGCTCAACAACCGGTTCTAAAAACTTATCTCCTTTGAGGTCTTGTCAGCCCACTTGGCCTCCGAGTTCTCTATTTATGAATTAGGAGCAATACTCTCTAATTTTTTCTTCTTCTGAAGAAAAATACACCAGAAACTGAGTTTCCAGTGTCCTAAGATAGAGACATATGAATACCAACAGTAGATATTTTTTACTTTTGTTTGTATCAAGTGTTGTTACCTTGGGAGCAATGTGTAAAGACATGGACAAATGATGCTGTGTAGAAGGCTGGAAACCTGCCTTGGTGCATACAGGTCCCACCTGGAACAAAAGTACAAAGTTCCCACTGAAGGAGTACTGATGTTTCTCCTGTAAGAAACATGTTTTTCTGTGTGGAAAGGGAATTATTGCCTATAACTGGTAGGCCTGTATCAAGTGAAGGTGAAGGGAACCAAAGCCAACCCCACACCAATGCACCCCAGCCTCCACCAGTGCCTTCAGCACCAGAGCACAAAGTCCTCCTCATCGTGACCTGCCCTTTCATGGGAGATATTTTTTGACAGTAACTTCACCCAAGTGATTTAGTCTTTACCAAAAATGACTCCAAATGCAGTCTAAATTCACTGGAAATACTGAAAAAATGTTAATCTGAGTCAACCTGAAGGAAGATTTTGGTTCTGAGAGCTATTTCTGTTGCCTGTAGAGCTGAAAGCCAAATGCTTCTTTTCCCAGGCTATGCAGTGAAGTGGGTGGTGGAAGGGGAGAGAAGAACATCAGGTTACCAAGATCAGCTAGTCTTCACTAAGAGTTTTGAGACAAGTCTGGTTTTGCTGCTGTTGTTATTTTTAAGCCACCAAATAAACAAGAAATGTTAATGACATCAGTAATCCCTCATGGACATATGCCTGGTCATTAACTTCTCTTATTTTCCTAAGAAAAGGCAACAGCATTACACTGTGTTGATGCTTTTTCAAGAAAATATCACTGGCAAATAATCCTCTTAAGGAAGTGCAAGTGGCTGGAGGCAATGCTTAGGGCTGAAAAACACAAAGTGGGCTCAAAACAAAACTACTGCTACCCTCCATGCTACTTTGCTGCTGGGCCACCCTCAGAATACTAATACAAAGAGGTCTGGTTAGCCAGGCACGGGCTCACAAAACGAAAGGGTTTGACCACCTTTTCCAATTGAAGAAAGCTATGTTTGATCAGTGAACACTGTCATATCTTATAAAGGGTAGAAGATAAATCAGCTACCAGATAATTATAGTGTCAGAACAGTAGATCAAGTCCATCTCTGCTGCATGCCAGTGGAATTCTGATACATTTGACCAAACTTACTCAGTATTTTTACCTGCTACGTCAGTCCCCGTTCAACTTCGAATGAAGGTGGTCATAGCTGTTTTCCAGTGGGCCTTCAAAAGATGTTTCGAGGTGTTCTCAATCTCATTGCCTGTTTTTTTCCTCACCTTCATAGCATTCCCTTTCATTCTAAATAGAAAAACATCCTCATACTCTAGATCTGATCCTGCTCTTTCAGATTCATCTCTTTCTGTGCTGTCAGTCCTGGGCCTTCTTCATTGCATCTCTTAATTTTGATTCAAAAGAACCAAACCGTGGTGAGATCCATGCTTGTAGTGCCCAGCCTGAAATGTTGCCTCACATTTATATTTTTTTCTTTGCTTATTGTGGTGGGTTGGCTCTGGCTGGACACCAGATGCCCACAAAAGCTGCTTTATTGCTCTTCTCCTCAGCTGGACAGGGGAGGGAAAAGAGAACAAAAGTGTTGTGGGATGAGGTATGGACACAGAGAGATCACTGAGCACTTAACATCATGGGCAAAACAGACTTGACTTTAGGAAATTAATTTAATTTATTGCCCATGAAATCAGATTGAATTGAGACAACGGGGAACAACCCCAAATCTTAAAAACAAGTCCCCACCCCTCCCTTCTCCCTTTATTCCTGAATTCTCTACCTCCTCCCATGCGAGCAGCATAGGGGGATGGGTAGTGGGGGCTGCGGTCAGTTCATCACATGTTGTCCCTGCTGCTCCCTCTCGTCATGGGGGAGGACTCCTCACACTCTTCCCCTGCTCCGATGTGGAGTCCCTCCCACAGGAGGCAGTCCTCCATGAACTTCTCCAATGCGAGTCCCTATCACAGTCGGCAGTTCTTCATGAACTGCTCCAGTGTGGATCCCCCCCACAGAGTGCAGCCTTCCAAGAACAGGCTGCTCCAGTGGGTCCCCCCACAGGGCTACAAGTGCTGCCAGCAAACCTGCTCCAGTGTGGGTTCCTCTCTCCATGGATCCACAGGTCCTGCCAGGAGCCTGCTCCAGCACAGGCTTCCCACAGGGCCACAGTCTCCTTTGGGCATCCACCTGTTCTGGCATGGGGCGTCCTCAATGGGCTGCAGTGGAAATCTGCTCCCCCTGAACCTCCATGGGCTGCAGAGACACAGCTGCCTCACCGTGGTCTGCACCAGGGGCTGCAGGGGAATCTCTGCTTCAACACCTGGAGCACCTCCTCCCCTTCCTTCTTCACTGACCTTGGTGTCTGCAGAGCTGTTTCTCTCACGTGTTCTTGCTCCTCTTCTCCAGCTGCAGTTGCTATTGCACTGTGTGTGTTCCCTCCTCCTGCCCACCCTGGCTTAAATCTGTCATCCCAGAGGTTCCATCACCATCGCTGATGGGCTCGGCCGTGGCCAGCAGAGTTTGTGTTGGAGCTGGCCGGCATTGGCTCCAGGGGACACAGGGGAAACTTCTGGTAGCTTTTCACAGAAGGCTCTCCTGTAGCAAATACAATACACTTACCAAACTACACCCTTCTGCTCCACTCCCCAGGAAGAAGGGCATATGATTCATGCAAATTCTAGGAAAGTCTGTGACAAAGACTTCAGTAAGTGTAGTTTAAAAGCACTTTACATTTTTGTGATCTTTATGAGCCCGTTTGCCTTTATTTTTGCTCTAATGGAATTCAGTGAAACTCTTTTTCATTTTTTCTTGTGCAGGGGAACTAAATTCTCTAGGAAGTCTGCATATTTATATGTTCAATTAGCTTTTCCTTAAACCATGGGGTTATCAGGACTGGGTGAACATCTGGGAGCCCAGAGCAGAGCCAGGAGGGTGTGTAGGAGATGCTCCAGTGCTGGCTGGTGGAATAGACTATTGCCCAGACTATGTTGTGTGGGAAGGCAGCTGCTGGAGCACAACCTTGGTCTCTCTGATGAGGTCTGGTGGCAAGAGAAGTTCAGTGGCAACAAGCTGATGGGGTTTTGTTGTTGTATCTTTAGGGTAGGAGTCTATTTCTTTATCTTGTTTTCTGCTTTTTATTATACCTTGTAATTACCTCTAAAGTTCATATTGCACTCAGCTGTTTTGCCTGTGCTTCGTCTATACAGAGTCTCCACCAGGGCAGAATTTGAGCTGGACTCTTGGCCCATGCATGGTCAATAACAAAGCTGGTGACACAAGCAGTGAGAATTATGATCTTATTTCCCTGGTCTGATCACAGAGGGATAAACCAGTCCTTATATATTATGAGGCAATTATATGAGCTAATGATCGAGTTTTCCTACTCAAATTTTAATAGCCATGCTTTTTAATTCCAGCAAGAACAAATCTGACACAGACTCTGGCCAGGCCAATAATGATTGCCAGTTCCCGTTACACCTTTTAAAGTTGAATAATATATGTAGCACTTGCAGTGTTTTAGAGGCACTTAACATTGCCAAAGAGCTGAACAAGCAGTATTGCATTTCACACTCATTTCTGTCAGGCAGGTGTTCACAGCTACCAAACCCACCAGCCTTCCTGCAATGAAACTCAGGTCTGAGGAGAGACGAGGGTGAGTTTTTAGCTCACGCACATCCTTGCAGTAATGCAGCTCTCTGTTTTCCACACCGGAGTGAGATTACATCCGTCTGCACCTAGTCATGTAAGTGTGCCTCTCATGTTTCCCTTTCTTCTCTTCATTGTGGGTTTAATGGGATATTGGGGAAAATTTTACGGTTTTGTGGTTTGCTTTCTTCAGGTGTCTGCAAGCAGTTTTGATTCTTTGCAGTGAATGCAGGTACATGAGTTGTTAGCCTGAGTCTTCCTGTACTTTGCAGCAGGAAGCAGAACTATATCCTGGAGTCTTCCTAGATAAAAAGGCAGGTGGCCAAGCTCATTTCTGGACAAGCTGCTGCAATGTCAGCTGCTGCAGGCTGCTGCTGTGCTCAGCATCTCCTTGGGTCCATTGCAAAGTGAACACCTGGGGTCACTGTGCACTGGAGTCACAATCTTTCCCTTCTCTCTCTTCTGGAAAGGAAGATGGAATTAAACAAAAGGAAGACTGGGTAAAATACATCCAAACTAAATCAGCTGTCTTCAAGTTAGATGTTTAAATCAAATCAAGTTCCCTTGCTGCTCTTGGATGTCTACAGTGGAATGATATCATGGAGGCACCCTTCAGTGTCCAATGTATAGAACGGGTATCTCTAGAGAGCATTTTGTAACATTCTCAGACAGACATCTATAACAGATGGCAATGCATCACCTCTGCAGGCTTCTTTTTCTTCCTGTTCATAATTAAAAACCCTCAAATCAACAAGGTCAGGCTTTGCCATCTTTTCAGCCCTGAAAATTTGGTCAGATGGCTCCTTTTGTCATGTAATAGGTTTCCATGTTTCATTCCCTCTTTCAAAATCTTGGTCTTTCCTTGTTACATAATTATATAGTGTCTTCTGACACTGTCCAGGCAGCAGGTTTTCTGTCATAGAAGCGAGTCAGTGATACTATTTTATTGTTAAGAACCTTGGGGCCAGGCAAAATTGCACATTTTTCTCTTGTTTGTCTGTATTTCTAATCACTTTGGAAGAACCAGGCCGAAGACATGCCATTATGGGTAACTTAATGCATTGACTGTGGCGTCTATGGTTATAAAACTTGGAAGAAAAATTCTTCCACCTACTGCAGAGGATTTGCCATATTCAGTCCTACTTATATCAGCAGGCCATGCTTCTCTTTCTCTCTCTCCCCCTTTCTCCTTTGGTGGGAATGTTAGAATTTGTTTTGTATAACTTTACTTTAGCCTTTACAAAGCAAAAGAAACCAGACTTAAAATGCATTTTTGGACCTTGTGTTTATTGAACTACTAGCTCAATGCCCAATTGTGGGCAGTAACAATCATGGGTTACTGACCAAGGTGTAAAATTTTCCGTGTTTGGATGTAAACTTTCATGATAGACAGGGAGAGAAATTGATTCCTCTATTTTATGTGAAGAAATAATGAGGGAGGGTGAACACGTCAACTCAGGCCTAGAACAGAACTCAGGTAGGAAGTACCGGGGTGAAAAATAAGACCAGTAGGAAAAAGTTCAATGACCTGAGAGAAGAGATTATGCCAAAAACTGGTATTGACTATCAGGTTTTGAAAAGAGGATTTATAAAAGAAAATAAATGACTTAATAGATTGTGATGTAGAAAGTGCTGATTTCTCTTCATAGTGAGTACAAGGGAGCTTAAATTATTCTGTTAATACAGTTCATTGGAAAGAGTAGATTAAACTACTCATAAATATTGTTGGGATCTCAGTTCAGCATAACTGAGAAAAGAATTGGCATAGCCAGTGGAAGTGGCTGATCAATACGCAGCTGTAGGTGAAAAGATGGAAAGGTGGGCTCTGCACGGAATGCAGCTGAATATGGAACACATTCCAGTCATACCTGACAGGTCATGAAGATGCAAATCATAAAATATGAGAAGATGAAAATCATAAAATATGACATCACCCAGAATTCTGGTCTAAGTCCTGCTTTCTTTGTCTCAAAAAAGAAGCGTGAAGCAGAAGCTGCCATCTCAGTAGCAGAGGTGGTCTTTAAAATAGAAGGTGCTTCCATCTGAGTTATGGTTGAAATGACTAAGACTGCTTAGCTTGGAAAGAAGATGAGGAAGTGGGAACATATTGGCAGAATATATAACACTGAAAATGAAAAAAGTAAATAGATTGCATGTTCTTTCTGGTAATGCCAGATGAAATGAATATCTAAACTAGAAAGCACTACTACTATTAATAAAACAACAAAAAAAGCTTTTTTAACATGATACAAAATAAGCATGTGAAGCTCATGGTGGCTAGATATGATAGAGCTCCAAGTGGTTAGCAGGATTAAAAGCAGATTAGACATTTACTATTAGGGCAGTTGCAGACAACAAAGAAGTCTACACCTGTATTAGATGCAATAAAAAAATGCAAAAGGGACATAAACCTTTTTGCCTCAGTGAATACAGAAACCAGTCAAGAGACTGGGTTTAAGCAGACACTTCCTCCATGTAGAGCCCCACATTCCAAGAGCAGCTTTCTCCTTAATTACCTGTATGAAGACTTCTTGCATCTTTCTTCAAGCTGTCTGTCACTGGACACTATCAAACTTTGGTTATTTGACTATTCTATATTTATAGTGGAGATTAGGGAAAACCTGATCAGAACTTGTGAATGTGGCTACTGTACTGCATTCAGGACCAAAATAGATACAACAGTTGCAGAAAATGTAGATTTCTTGTAAACTTGGTTGGAAACAAACTTATTTAGGGGAGGGAGAGGAAGAGTTTGATGGACTATATAGCCAAGAAAATCTAAGAGATTAGAGAAAAAGGAAAGAAGACATGATGCTGAAAAAAGAAAAGGGAAGAGAACTCATTTTTTGGGCACAGTGTGGGCTGGAAGAGGTGTAGAATTGGGACGGTGGAAAAAGGGCTTTGTACACATGCCTGTAAATAAGAACGACTCAAAGAGATAGCAGATTGTATCATCAACTTTAACTACTCCTAATTGTAGAATATAGGCTAATTGATCTGTACAAAGAAGCAACTTCTGTTCTGCTGTATCCTATTCTCTCTATTCTATCACAATAACAGTAACTTTGGTATGTCTATACTAAGCTCCTCCTAACTTACATTGAATAATATTTATTTAATTTTTTGTTTTTAAATTTTGTATTTTTTCCATGGCAAAGGGCCGTGGAGGCATTTCTTGTAGGGTCTTTCAGATTTTTAAAAGGTACCTTGCTGAGAGCATTAAAGATGACAAGGATGGTGAAACGTGTTCTGCATACGGATCAGGCGGAATTAGCAGTGGTTCACCACTCCTGTGAGAGTTCATTTGGCTGCCACAGACTGGCCCATGAGAATATTTCTGGAGAGATGGACTTTATCTAATAATAAAAAGTCCACTGACCTGCTCTCATGTCACAATTCCTATAGCATGAATAATTGCACCCTCTTGTATAATTGGCAACATTAAGAATGCTAAGTGAAATAATTAGGAGAGACTCGGATTTCACGAGCACACCACGCTCTTACTTTGAGGATTTCACTTGTACCTCTTCCCCTCTACTGGATAGTCACTGCTCGGCAGCGCTTCTGCTGGGAGACGCGGGCAAGCATCTGCCTCGGCAGCTCCTGCCAGCCTGACTCTGGCAGGGTGTCAGCAGGGCCCCAGGATAGCGCATGGCATCTTCAGCGGATCTGCCCTTCGGCGTTCCAGCAAATGTGTGGTGAGATGCGAGTCCATGGCACGGAGTTTTACACCAGGTGCCTCTGGTGCCTGGAACTGGGGTTTTCCGGGGCTGGAGGTAGCAGTGTGCTCCCGGGCACCACGGAACAAATCGTTCAGTAACAGCAAGGTCCCTGTTTCACAAGTTAATGAAGATTGATCCTTCCCTCACAGATCTCTTAAAAAAAGTGACAGTATCACATTTATGGGAGAGCAGCCATTCGAAGCTGACTGAGCGTAAGGACACAGCTCTGTGGTGTGTCACGTAGAGTTGATGGGAGAGTGCCATCTTTGTTGGGTCAGTCTGAAACCAAAGGAGAAAAATCCCTGACCATCTGGCAGGATGCAGCTGGCACCTGGGGTTAAAGATATTTTTGCTGGTTGCAGGGCAAGGCAGAGCTTGCCACAGAGCACTGCATGAAGTTCCCAGACAACCCCAGGGAAAAACTCCAGTGATGTGTTCCAGCTTTGACTGGGACTGATCTCTGCAGAAAACGTTTGACAACCGTCCGTTGCCTTAAAGAAAAAAACCAAACCAGAGGAGAAGGAAATCCACATAAAGACAGGAAATATGAACTGCTGAGATTTAACTTGGAATTAGGTGAGTGTGAAATGTACTATGACAATTCTTAGGTCACACGCTGGGGTGGAAATCTGGCATACTGAGTCATATGATGGATGCAGTCATGTGCACTGATCACAAAAGAGCTCTGTCCCAAAATATGCCAGATCCTAGACTGGGGGAGCAGGACCCTGTAGGAGATGCACTCCCAGTGCCCTGCACTGGTGCCACACCTCCCCAGCACCCACGTGTGACTGGGAGTGAGGGACATCACACAGACTGGGGACTGGGAGAGGTGGTGGTCCAGCCTCTGTGCCTTGTGGCAAAGCGGGAGTAAGGGGACACCAGCTGAATGGGTCTCGGGGGAAACACCCAACACTTCCTCCACTAGGAAAAATCACGTGAGAAAATCTTGAAATTAGTACAATCAAAGTTTAATCTAAGAAGCCAAATGGGGGGCGAAAGGAAGAGCTGGGTTATTTCTGGAGAAACCAGTAGTCAAACCAACCTCTCGTGAACACAGAAGATAAAGAATTGGTAAGGCTTCTGAATAACAGATGGTCTTCTCAATATGCTGCTTTGCCACAGGTTTGTGATCTTTGCTGTTTGACAGCTGACCTCTGATTATCTGACACCATTTGGGAGAGGCCAGGGGAATAAGTGACAGCAGACAGTTGTCCTCAGGTCCAGTTCTGGTGTATCTTTTCTCTCATATTGTCCCTGTGACTTACCTTTTTTGTGGTCTCCAGAGCACATGCACAATTCATGCGTAGTATCCATTTCTCATACACACCATTCCCAGATTCACTTGATGACCCCCACAGCCCTAGGTCTCAGCACAGCCCCCATGTAATACCGGAGTTTTCACCCCCAGCTCATTCAACCCTAAATGCTGATGTGCACCCCTGGTTCTGCTAGTGCCTCACCCTGTGCCAGCATTAGCCTGGGACTTGCTTTCACAGGCTTTGGGAGAGGTGTGAGGACAGGATGGACAGAGAAAGCAGACAAACAAATGTGTCAGAACAGGTTTGAAACGGGGACTAATACAGTGGTTTTGTGCAGACTGCTAAGCTCTTCAGAGCATCTACTGGTAAAATGCTGAAAACCAGGTCCCAGCCACTCTCTGTTATGCCAACAATTCCTGCAAGCCAGTCTAAATACAGATGTCTTTTTCCCTTATCTTCATTAGTTTCCATACATCAACATAAACAATAATAAAGATTAAGGGGGAAATTTTTTTCTAGTCACATAAAATATAAGGGGAAGGGAAATTAATATAAAGAGGAGTTCCAAGGCATGAGGCAACAGGCTGCCTGCTGGGAGTGGAGGAAATAAGCACCACTATAGATGAAGATTTATAGGCATATTACTAAATGTGCTCAGCTGAAGCTGTTTCAGAAAGAGGATGGATCCAGCCTCTTAAGCTAGGTTTTAAACTGGATTCTGCCTGTCTTAACACTCTTTTATTTTGGCAATTATAACATTTGTGTTTATCCGCACTTCTCAAACTCCATGTAATCTGAAGAGTAGTATCACGTGGTATGGCTGACTCAGACACTAGGAACAGCTTATGTAGTGAGATATGTAGAGAGATATTTAATGTTTTTGTCACATTCTTTCCAAAATGTCATATGAACAAATAATTTCTGCATTATTGTTTCTACCAGCAGTAGTTAAGGCAAAGTCATTGTGATCTACATATTTTTTGATTTTGCCATTTTTACATGGAATAGAGACCAGAATGGTGGGAACCATGTAATACCCAATGATGACTTAGCACATGTCTAGACCAGTTGTTTACTTTTCACACAGCAGTAATATAGACCAATTGCCATTTCCAGCAGTAGCAGACAATTCTGATTAATTCACAGTGAACTCATAATCAATTAATTTTGATTATGCTTTACTAATGGTGAACTAATGTGCAACTTGTCAATAAAAATTAAAGGTGTGCCGGACATTCAAAACATCATAAATTTGCAAATATTTGGAGCGTATGGCTGGGGCTACCTTGCCTTACAATCTAATGGAAATGCATAGCATTTCTGCCTAGACACTTCTGGCTCTACAGAGAAAATCACTGTTTCACTGTGCTTGGGGCTGTCAGGTAGGCTGGAAGAGTGGAGATCAATGGTGCACAAAAGACTCATAAAGAAGGATTGCAGAATGAAGAAACTGGTGCTTGGTGGCTGGGACTGGCTGAAAACTTTCCTTCCAGTCTGTTTTCTTCAAATGGCAAATTGGTAATTTGATAGAAGAAAAGTAATTTTCCTTGAAACTGTTGCTTGCAAAACAAAAACTATAAACTGCTGCTCTTTGGCAGACAATTGAAGAAAAAAAGGTTTCTAGACTCTCAGCAAAATTTCAAACTTCTGGAACAAAGGCTCCCACTGTCTAGTCAGCTCCCCATGGGCCTGTCCCTCCTGCCTCCTGAAATAACTCCACAGTAGGTCAAGCAGGACACTTTAGGAAAGGTCATGTTTTGCAGATGCCCTCTTTCATCTAGATGTAAGATGCGAAGCCTGACAAGTTGTGCTTCCATATCACTTTTTTTGCCATGTCACACTTATGCCTGGGTCAAATGCTGCCTGCTTAAGTTATTAGCATTGTAAACTCTTATTATGTTCAGCATGCACTTCATATGTCATTGGCCTCCAGCTGTTGGTGCTAGCGTAGGAGAAGATGACTTGACCCTGGGTGGAGAGGAGGGGCGTTCCAGGAGACCCTCGGAGTGAGGCAGCCTGGGAAGCTGTCCAAGGGCATGCATGTGTAAAGAGCAGCTGTGAAAGGTAGGAGTTGCACAGAGAGCCGTGCCCTATCACTCAGATTAGCAATTTCCTTATCGTTTCACACTTTTCCATGATATCAACCGAGCCCACAGCTGACGCGGTAGTGTAAGCGAGGCATTAATGCATTAGCTGCTGTGTGACACCAGCACTTCTGAGCCATACCCGATGGCGTGGGGCATGAAGAGCTAACAGCCAGCCCAACCAGGGCGCCTCATGAGCAGAACTTAGGGGAGGGACACATTTCACTTCTGGAAAACTAGTACAGAGGGCAGGCCATTGCTCTAAAGGGAAAGGAGTTTGGCTACCTCAGTGGTTACAGAATGGCCAAGACTTTTTAATGTGGAAGAGATGTTCCTTTCACTCAGCTGGAAATCACTACAGAGTATGGAAGAGGAAATTTTGAAGGATGGAAGCTACATAGAAAGACCAGGAAAATGGAGTTCCAACAGGTACCTTAACAAACAGAATACAAATGCATCCCAGAAGGCAGGAGGAAAGGAGAGAGGGAAGGGGTGAGCTGCAGAAGAGATAGATGTTAAATGGCTTTGGTCAAGGCATGGTGGCAAATGTGTTTGTAAGAGAGAAGAAAAGGGACAGGGGAAGGAAAGCAGGTAGGACAATAGTAAGGCAATACAAAGCCCTTTCACGCCAAGTTCCCCCAGAACACTGAGCTAGAGAAGTAGTTCTTTTCTGTTGTCAGTAGCACTGTTGCAGTTTTCAGGAGCAAAAAGACTGCTGGAGCTTTTCCTGGCATGGGCATCTTTGCAGTAGAGGATGGCCCTCTGTGTGGAGTTCGGATGGGTGCCAAGGTACTTCAGGGGATTTTCAGGAGCACAGCCCAGAGCCCATAGGAAATGGAAGAGGGAAGCATTTCTGCCTCTAGTAAGACACTGTGACTGTACAGGTGTGGGACCTGTGGCAGTCAGGAAAAGAGACGGGTCTTGTGTTCTTCCTAATGCTACATTGGGCCCACAGGTGACATGCTAGCACTAGTTTCTTTTCTGTCTCTTTCAGTTTGGCAGACTGTATGTTTGTTTCGGAGTATTTTTATAGCTTTGGTAGTAACAGCATAGCCATGGCGTAGTAACCAGGAGGCAGAAAGTGACTCTTATGGGGAAACTTTAAGATCATTCCTTTCCAAAGTGGGAGAACAGGAAATCAGTGAATGCATGCTGTGTGTCCCACAGATTTGGACACAAGGCTTGCACCTGAAAGACCCAACAGCACTTCTCACACATACATATGTATATATGTATGTATTTATGACTCACACATGGGTATGCATGCAATTTCTTGTTAGGATTATTTTTTCTAGTGAAAAACCTAACCGTGCTGTCAGCATCCTATAAACGAGATCTGTTAAAACCAAAGATGGATGAAGATCAGAAATGCCCAAAGGCCCGAATGACTTGGAGACATGATTGCCACCTACAATCCACCTTGGACTTTGCTTTTTGGGGAAGAGGTTGTTCCCAGTCTCCAGAAGAGACTGAAGGAGAACTGCACTGCTCCCAGACCCTGGGGAGGGTGGTAGAGGACAGTATCTGGGTTTGTGGCCCCCTTCCACTGCTAATTGTGTGAATGCAGAGTTTTGAACCCAACTGAGCACTACTGCGTTTCGGGTTACACAATACAGCAGAATGGGATGCGATTGAAAAGGCTACAGATAAAATCAAATGCGAGGGAAGGATGAGAACACGTCCTTTCTTCTAGCCATGACTATTTTGTTGTGTCTGTTATCTAACCCTGTAATTAGGACGGCATTCAGAAAATGCGAACAAAGTTGGTATTCTTTTCATAACCCCCAAATCTTTGCATTGCTGCATGAAACTTTTGGCTTCAGCTTTTCCCTGTTCATTAACCATGCCAAAATTTTTAATCTAACACCACTGTTAAAGAGTGGCAGGCTTCCAGGGAAATATATCAGCCAGGCTTATTAATTTCATGCCAAGTGCTGGAGGCGTGAATGTAGAGAACGCTGTTTGAGTTTGGATAATAGGAATCAGGCAGCTTAAAGGCAGGGGATAAAGATCAGGAGCCCCGTGTCTCAAGAGGAGGAGCAGGTGCAGGCTGCAAGCAAGGCCTTCAGGCCCAAAGGGGCAGCCAGTGCTTAAAACAATCTGCGGTGCCTTTCCCCCCTCCCCCCCTTTTTTTTTTTTAATTTGGCATGTGCCTCTCACAGCTTAACAGACCGCTGCTCCACAAAGAGTGGTAAACAGAGAAAGGGAAATTAAAAAGGGAAGTCCCATGACAGACAAAAACAAATTAGGGCAAACAAATTACACAGAGTCAACAAATAAACAAGGGAACATCTGTGAATATATTTCTTGGATTTTCTGATTCTGAAAGCAACCTGAGAAACGGTGGAGGGATGTATAAAATTTAATCGGGGAACCAAGCCTCCCCTTCTCTCCCCAGCCCCATCTTCCCTGGGAAGGTTGAGTTGCAGCAGGGGATACCTCTGCCATCACTGGGGGCCTCACTGGCAAGGCACATATTGTTGCTTCCCCGACCCCATCCCAGACCCTGTCCTGTTCCTGTCCTGCTGCTTCCAACAGCGCCAGCCCCTCTGGCTGCCCTGGGAGCACCAGCAGGAGCCAAGGCAGCCTCTGCTGGCCGTGGGAGGGGATGAGGCTGCAGCCACATCGGCACACGAGTGGTTTCCCTTTCCCCGGTGTATTTCCCAGGCGCTCAGGCTGGGTCTGCAATGCACTGGGGAGTCAATATTTGGTTCTTTGGCTCTTTGATATACCACTTGTTATATCCATATATAAATATATAGATTACGTATATACGAATACGTCTAAATGGGAACATAAATCTAATTGTATATTTAGTACATACATAAGTGTTTTTATATACAGTGATACAGAGAAGTTACTGGATATGGAGATATAGACACAGATCCTAAACATTTTAGGGTTTCTCTTCTGGGAGGTTTTGCTGGGATGCCTCAGGATTTAAGGACATATAATTATAAACCTGAACTTGAGCAGAAATTCTGTGACAGCCTCTTCACAAATCAATCTGGAGAATCAAAAAAAGTCTTCAAACAGCTGTATTTGCTTTTTATGCAAACAATATCAGAAAAAGACATTTACTTACCACTGTTTGTTACTTATCCTAATTTATTTGTGGGGATGTATGGAGAAGGAAACAGAAGTAACTTTAATTTAGCAAACAAGTGTTTGTTTTAGCTTCTAGAAATTGATGGATTTTTTTCCTTTTGGAAAGTTCGCATAAAGAGTCTGAAGTCAGAGAAATCCATGAAAGGAACACTGATCTCAGAGTCCACCCAAGAGCACAAACCAAATATTTCTTTTCTCTCTGGATCTTCACATGGCTCTAAATAAATTTCACTCCTTTAATTATATTTATTACACTAAAAGATGCTTTCAAAAGAAATTGTTATGTGGATAAGCACTCAGAAGAGATATATCAATACCATCCAAGTTTTCTGTGCAGCCTTTAATCCACCCCCTGCGTAAGAAGTTTTAGTCATGGCATTGCACAATATTTTTCCCACAGAGTTGTGGCCTTATTCTGTACATGGAAGGGGCAACCCTTATTTAAGAGGCAACTATTCAGCACTTTGTTTTTGACTTATTCTGTGTGTGGTCTCTGCCTACTATTCAAACTTGCCTTGGCAGGCAGAAGTTGTTTGTTTTCATGAAGTTTTTCTGCATTGTCCAACACCATGGTTTTGAGGTGCTTCAGAAACCTTGTTTTGTTTTCATGGCTCTCCAATGAGGGTGGTGATGGTGACAGTGCTATTTTTGTCTCATGGATGAGAAGTGGAGGCAAGGAGGAGCTGCAGGTAGACTTTTTTGGGTGATCAGTTTGAAATGTGTGGAACCTGGGCTTTATTGTCCCCAAACATTTGTATTTCTATTAAGCATATATCTACAAAGCACAGTTGCTCCTGACACATCTTTTCTTGTGAATCTCTCTCCATGACTTTGATAGTTTCTGATTCGCCCAGGCATTGTTTCAGCTCATTTTCCTATTTTGTTACATATAGACAAATATTTCTTTAGCCCTTGAGGTATTACACAGCAACATCACAGAAAGCAGAGGAAAAATCAGTCGATCTTGCTATAGACTCTGGTTGCAACACTGAAGAAAAGCCCCCATGTGGTCCTGTGCAGCATCATATCCTACATAGGTGAAATTTCTCCAAAAGCAGTAGTCATTTCAGGTGACTACGCCATAGCAACAGCCTTGAGCAGTGACAGCTGGCTGGACATCTCCCAGTCACTACTTCCTCTTTTGATGTAAATAACACTAATTAAAGTGGTCAGTTAAAGCTGACTAACGAGAAGTAACTTCAATGAAAAAGAAGACCTTTCCTATTTCTGATAATTTTAGAATCACAGAATCATAGAATCTCTGAGCTTGGATAGGACCTTTAAGATTATCGAATCCAACTGTGAACCCAGAATTGTCAAGTCCACCACTAAACCATCCCCAGGTGCCACATCTACGGGTTTTTAAAAACCTCCAGGGATGGTGATTTCCACTTCCCTGGATCATCCTTCTGACCCTTCTTGTAGATGGGCTTTACATTTGCCAACCTCCAGTCAACAAGGACTTTCCTGGTTAGTCAGGACTGCTGATAAATGATGGAAAGTCGCTTGGCAAGCACTTACACCATCTCCCTAAGCACCCTTGGGTGGATCTCATCCAGCCCAGTAGACTGGTGTGGCTTGTATCTATAATTTTATTAATTGATAACTAGTCCTCTGGCATTTGAAAACATCCAGAATTGTTATGATTAAAACAATGAAAAATAAATAAATTCCAGACAAGCCAAAAGTTGAAGCAGAAAGCAGAGTGCATGGGTAAAGTTCCTGCCTTACAGACTGATGCTGGAACTTTCCCCATAGATTTGGACGCTTAGCTGCTCAACTTTCAAGAGTAATTTTTAAATGCAAAATCTGGGAGAGAAGTTAGAATTCAGCTTGCTCTGAGTAAAACGCATTTATCTGAAAGGAAAATCACATTTTTGAAATGCACTTTCTGCCTCACAGCTTTCATGTGGCTCGGTATGCAGATCAAACTGAGTAGGTGCTGGGTAAACATGATCAGTAAGGGTTCATATCAGACCGATGCACACCAGGCTTGTGGCTTCCAGTGTTATCCAGGCTGGTTATACCATGCAGAGAGAGGAAAGTAGATGAGGCAATGAACACTGTCTCTTTCTTTCTCCCTGATCAGGCTGGCTTGGTCAGGTGCTGTAACAGAAATGCTGAAAAAGTTGAAGAAACTTTTCTTATCTAAGAGTTGCTATGTAAGGGAGATGGAGGACGAGGAGAAGTTACGAGAGAGTCTGGGCATGCCAGTGTACTTCAGGCACTGAAGTTTCTGCACAGTCCTGAACACAAGAATGAAAAGTTTCATTAGGACAAAAAAATGTTATCCAGAAACTTAGCATAGATTTTCAGCTGAAAGTTTTTAAATGGCAGGTATTGCTTGCTTAAACTCCCTTTATTTTTCTTGACATCCTTTTATCTGCTTTCAGATAAACATAGCCCAGAAGTTTAATGAGTTTTGCTAGTTGGTCTATCTGGGTCTAAGGGAAGGACAGGAATCCACTGTGGATTTGTCTTTGAGGAATTTTGTACCTTGTTCAAATGGTGTCTATCACCTTGGAATTATCACAAAATTCTGCTCCATCTCATAGGGGCATGGTGAGATGTTTAATGCTATAATGCAGTTTCAAGGCCATTTTTGTCACATCCAGACAAAGCATGTTCTGAGGGCTTGGTGTGTACTGGGACATTGATTAATGCAGCTGACTGAGGGCTCATCCTCATGGATGGGATTTAGGAAACGTGAGTTGGAATGGAGAGCACATATCTGGTTTCTGTGAAGAAGGCTCTTCATCAAACAGTGAAGACACAATTTGCAATTTCCATTTGGTCCCAGTTACTGGAGGCAACTCTAATGGCCACCTGTATCTCCACAATTAGTTACAAAAATTTCCTCTTTAAAATAGGTCTTGTCTCATTCATCCATGTATTTGTGGTCTACTGGTGATGGTTTTCTTTACCTAGACTTCATCAGTGTAGAACATAAATTCTCTCTCCATCTGCTACAGGAAATATATTTCCTCTACAAGGGCTGCTACAACTCTAATTTAGAGAGCCACCTCTGTATCACTTGATAAGACAGACTCCTGTGTTTAATACCTGTTTTCTGGTTTTGTTTGCAGCACGAGATTGTGTATGCACCTTTAAAATTCAGATCTGTGTCCTGCTTATTTTCTTCCGAGTTCACCTGAGGCATCTTTGCAAATTGGTTTAAGACATGAATGGTTAAGGATGAGGTACTGTGTCTCTCTTAAAATTACAGGAGCTTACTAGAGTCTGCAAGTACTTGACACTCACATTCACCTCATTTCAGGAGATGTCAAACAGCTATACTTTTTTGGCTTCTAAATAAGAGGGTTTAATTGCACTGTCCACATTTAGATCTTATTACTTAACTTCTAAGACTGAAAATTTGACCATAACCAGCTCATCTAAAGCTTCAAATGTTGATATTTAAATGCTTTAGAATTATCTGCATGGCACTGGTTTCAGTATCTTTGCCTTTTCTTCACCCCCAAAAGTATTTTAACATATTTTGTGCAAATTTTTTCTCTCTTCCTTAACTTCTGGGCAATTTCAGGAACTTCAAAAGCTAAATAACACCTGTTAGAAGCAAGTCTCATGTATTCCTAGGGATGATATTAACTTGGGTTGCCTATGGTTTTACAAGTCTGTCAAGCACTGTGGTGCCAGCTACAGTGGAGGGAGGTGGAAGTATTACCTATTCAAAGGCCTGCAGTGGTATTAAGGGAGATGATAAAAAGTCACGAGTCTGTCTCTGGATATCTATCTGAAAACTCTGCTGCTAACATACAGCAATGTTCTGGGAGACAGAAAAGTAGCTTCACACATCAGGCAGCTCCAAAATTTGCCTCTCCAGTGCAGAGCTGTGAAATTACTGCCACCTGCACCAGCCTGTGTCTCCTCATGGTCATACCTCAATCTGTCAATATGGCTCTACTTAGTTTTCCAGCTTCACTCATCTTCTCTAGGCATCAGTGGCAAGAGGCTGTAGTAGGGAGAGCACAGAGACCTTGGGCCTTTGAGAAGGAGGTAAATCTCATTGCAGGAGAGGGACTCAGCCTTGGGATGGAGCTGGATGGCTGTCAGAATGCAGTGGAGAGTTTCATGATTTAGCTAGTGACTTGTGGAGGACACCACCTTGGCTGGATGTAGAGACAGCTGTAACTCTGCATGGAGTTGGGATGCTTTTTAAGAGGACTGCAGACCGAGGAAGAGAGATGTTTCATAGCAGATCATAGCTTGCTCTGCCTCTTTCTTTTCTGCTGTTGCAAGCTGTTTGGGTGGCTATTTGCAAAAATTCTTGCTTGAAATTTATCATCCCATCCAATCAGCAGGATTTGGTAAGAGTGTAAGTGCCATGTATATGTATGTATGTGTATATGTAGGTAGATAGGCATATCTGTGAGCTCATGTGTGCAGACACTGATTCCAGTGGACTTGCCGCCTTACTTAGTTATTTGATCCATGGAGGCTCTCAAGCTCCTTAGGTTGCTATGCAGGCAAAGCTTTCCCATATTTCTTACTTCTCCATCAGCAAGGCTACTCGGGGAGTAAGGAGTTACTCTGTTAGGGAAGGGATTGGATCTGGCTCTTAGCCATTCCTGTTGGCAGCAAACACCACTTCAGAGCTTGATTCCCAGGGTGGGTCATGAAGGGAGGCAAATATTTGGTGTTCTCTGTATGGCTTGGTGCAATTGTACTCCCCAACTCCTCCGTCTTCACCCTTATTTTCAGCAACACATGCTCACAGGACTCTCTAAATGAGTATTATTGATGGATGCCATGGAAGTAAACTTTGAGGATTTGCTTTGGCTTTAAATAACTTTTCTCAAAAGAGATTTTTCTTTCTTTGACAACAGTAGTGCCTGCTTACAGGGCTGCAGTACTGAACTGAAATGCAGGAGGTCTGGTGATAATTAGACATTAGGAGGAAATTCTTTACTTTGAGGGAGGTGAGGCACTGGAACAGGTTGCCCAGAGAAGTTGTGGATGCCCCATCCATGGAAGTGTTCAAGGCCAGGTTGGATGGAGCTCTGAGCAACCTGGTCTAGTGGAAGGTGGCCCTGCCCATGACAGAGGAGTTAGAACTAGATGATCTTTAAGGTCCCTCTGAACCCAAAGCATTCTGTGACCTATGATGGCTCTGTAGTGTTTGTCTCTCTGCACTGCTACGCACAACCCAGATTCTTGCCAGTTCACAACGTAACACAATTGAAATGGAACACTGAGTATTTTGGGTGCCTTGAAAGCATCAGCCGACAGGTTGAGGCTGGAATTTCTCCATCAAACATGGATGCTTTTCAATTAAACAAGAGGACAAACCCTCTGCAATATCTGCAAAGAGCAGAAATCTACTCCCTTAAAAAAAAGTGCCTTCTATAAGCTTCTTTCGGAAAGACTAGAGAGCACCTTGACTTTTCATTAAAGAAGAAAAAATTTTATCAGAAAGTGGCCTTGATTGCAGTCCACCTGATTTCTAAGTTTTAAAACAATAACTGTGACAAAAGATTATTCTTAAATTTAACGGGCAGGGGAAAAGATGAAATTGCACATAACTGGGGCTAATAAGGCCTGGATCGTTCTGGTTTGATTCATTAAGCCCCTGAACTGAATGTCAGTATGCCTTTTACTGTACTCAGTGTGAAATTCCAGTATGAAGTCTGGTCCTTTGAAGAGAGATGTCTTACCTGAAAATCAATGTACAAATCTAGAACGGCAGGCAGGTGTTTTTGTGAATCAGACCCTGAGCTAAATATCAGACTTTGGTAAAACTTAAGCCGTGTGGATACAGACATTTTATTTGGTTCATAGTTGCAATAGTTTAAGAAGAAAGATGAAGGCAGGGATGAATGGCTGTGTTAATGAAAGCTGATAGGTCTTGGAATGGGCTGTTGCAATGTTGATCTCGGTGTCTCAAAAAATGTAATGTCATTATCCAGGCTTAGAGATGGTAACTGAGAATAAGTTTCTTTGTGTACACAAATTTTTTCTCAAACTCTCTTGATTATTAGATTATACTAGAGACCTCACAATGTGTAATGTATTATGAGACAGGCAGATGAGGAAAAAAAGCAAGCAGACCTTCTCTGAATTAATTGCAATATTTTTTTGCTCCTTTTGCCTATTCTTGACCCATAAAATGGGGGCTAGTTTCAAAGATTTTATGAGAAGTGATTCTTGGCTTCAAGTAGGAATTCACAGACTCCAGGTAATTTCTCTCTGTCTGCAAGCTTCTTGAAACTTGAAACTCTTTTCACAGTGTCTCACAGATTCTGTGGGACTGCAAGGACAGAGGAACCTGCAGCGACCAGCTGGTGTGACTTCCCTTAGGACACAAGCCAGGCTCCTCTCCAGTCTCTATGCCCAGACAGCTCCTCCATCTTTGGAAACTTATCCAGTTCTGAAATGAAAGCTTTGAGGGATTCATAAAACTTCATCCCATGATTCTTTTAGATGTTAATGAAGCACCTTCTAAAAAATATGTTTCTATTTTTTTCTCTAGCTTTGGCTTCGAACACCTGGATGTCTTTTCCTGCTGAACCAAAAAGCCATGCAGCATCAGAGATCACTTCCTGATGAAGGTGCCTGCTTGCAGCAGACAATCACTTCTTAAGTATTTTTTGTTTAAATAATATGTAGTATTATTTATATAATACATATTTATATAATATGTATTCTATAGACTGTATGATTTACAAAATAAATAAATCTATAACAACTAAGATTCTGGAATCTTTTAATGTGAGGCAGATTTTCTGAATGTTTACTACGGCTTGAGCTTTTTCCAGTGTTTCCATCTTCCACTTGCTCAGAGCCTTGGCATTCCTGACCACCAACTTCCTGACTTTGCAGCTTCACAAGGCAGTGCTTCCAGGGCACTGGAAACCCCAAGGCAGGTAAATGTCTGAAAACCACTGATCTAACTATAATTGTTTTTCTTTCAAGAGCAGCGAGACAACACACTAATGAAAGAGAGAGACAAAAATCGGGATGCACTGTGCACCTCATGCTCCGCATATGTGTTCAAGCTGTTGAGGTGAAAAGGGACAGTCTGCCAAATTATCCAGACTCGCTTTGCAACAGGCATCATTTGAAAGCTCAAGCTTAACTAAGAAGAGGGCTAAATAAAAAGTGAGGAGGAACATGTAGAGGTATTTCCTGTCTCTAAGTTAGCATGATGACAGACAGTTTCTTGAGATGCATCACTTCTCCAGAGTTTAATACCTGAAGTGGAATCCTGCCACATTTGAGGAAGCTTTGTTTTGTATTATATTACCTGTTCCTGCAAGGTTTATGCAACATGAGTACTGTTAAATCATCAAAGTCAAAGTTGTCTTCCTTTTGAGAATTTTCCCCTTCTGTTTCTTCTGTTCTGGTTGCTTCAAGGATTGTTACAGTTAAAATATTAAAGTCTGGATCTCTTTTCATTACAGGACAGTTTGTAAATTCCAACTAGGCATTTCTCAATTTGCATTTGTCATCCTTCAAGCTAATTTTCACTGCTGCAAAACAACTCGAAATATTGTTTGAAGACCTTCATTGAACTCTTCTTAACATGACTAACACAACTTTCCTGTGGTGTTTTACTTCACTCTGACCAGCGTTTATCATCATCACAGTAGGCAAAGAAGAGGGGAAGCTCTGTTTCTATGCACAAAAATAGAATGAAAGTCTTTAAATAATATGACTTGGAAATGTTTTTGACCCGCCAAAATTTTACGTTATTAAAAAAAAGTGAGCTAAACAAACAGAAATCACGAGGACTGAGATGAAAGAGGGTAAATTCACAAATTTCCCTGTCTTCCATACCTCTGCAGTGATTAAACAGAACACCCTTTAGCAACCAAGTTACATTTTCACTTTAAAAAATCTTCAGCAAAATATAACCTTGCAGCTGTAAACATATGTCTGAATAATTATTCTGGCTTTATATCAAAAAAACCACCTCTGCCAGAGCAGACAGATTTTAATTTAGCATTCCCCCCAGAGCTCTGGAGGGCAAGGTGGATGATTGAGAGGGCAAGGTGACTTGGCTTCAAGGGCTATCTTTATTTGCATGAATGAGTAACCGTAAAGCACAGAAAATATCTTTAAGTAAATTCTGCCTGTCACTGACAGTGATCTAAATGGAATTATAGTTGCATGAAACTCTTTTTGCTAATATATATATATTTTTTTCTGTGAAATATCTTCCCCCACCAATTTTAAAAGCATGCAAAAAAAGATGTGAGAACAAAACAAGCATTATGAAAGAGCAACTGAGGAACATGATTAAGTACAGAGAAAAATCTTTTAAACAAATGGAATTTTACCACTCCTAGGCTGGATGGAAGGTGTTGCAACTGAAAGCCTCCCATTTAAACCCCAAATAGATACTGCAGAGCCCTTGATACCCAAGTCTTCTCTGTAGTGGTCTGCTGATGTAGCTCAAAGGCATCCTGGACAGGGGCCATGCCAGATGAGCGTCTAAGTTAAGTCTATTTTTAAGATGGTAATTTAAAGTTGATGAGTTTCTGTTTAAAGGAATTAGAGTTGGGAATGTTCGACCTGAATAACAGAGGGTATAAAGAAGGGAGGGCGCAAAGTACCTGGTTGTTTTCAGTGGTATCCAGTGGCAGGACCACGGGCACAAAACTGAAACAGAGGAGGATCTCTCTTAAACATCAGGAAATGCTTTTTTTATGATGAGGGTGACAGAGCACGGGTACAGGTTGCCCAGAGAGCATGTGGAGTCTCCATCTTTGCAGGCATTAAAATCCCAGCTGGATGGAGTCCTGCTTATTGCTATTTGTTTATCACCTACCCTGATAAATTTCCAGTTTTTGGAGTAGAAAATGTGCAGTAGAAAGTTTTGCCAGGGAGCAGATATCCAAGATGTAATATCCTTTGATGCATGATTAATTAATGATTTGGATCTTCCTCCCTCTATATATGTATCGTTTGCTGAGAATTTACTGAATAGAGCATGATGGTTTGGCCAGTTTGTACCTGAAAGTTACAAACAGAAGTAACAGTTGTAAATTTTGTTGTAATTCTGAATACTTTCTGCAGGGGCTGACGCATGGGAGCTAATGCCATCTACCTCAATGCAGCTGAGGTGACATTGCTACAGGACAGCCAACACAAAGACACCCTGACCTTGACTTGCTGCCTCCTCAGCCAAGTTTATTGGCTTTCTGCAATTGCTTTTGGAGCAGGAGGAAAAGCTGGAGATATTCTCAGAGCCCTTCCCAGCTTGGGAAGCCACTGCTTGTCAAGGGAAACACAGAAAGGGCTGCAGGCTGGCAAGAGTAGAGAAACAACATGGTATTTAGAGATATATATGAGTATGATAATTATTAAAGGCCATTTCCCAGAAAAAAAAAATGTGTTTATCACCATATAGAATAATAAGACCAGGGCCTAGGTGTACAAACAGTGGTAACCTTGTAGGTGTTTTGCAGTGAGATTTGTTAGCCTGGTGGTCCCACTTTGACTGGAATAATTCTTTTGTGCGACAGTTCCTGGCTTCTTTTTGTTTGGTCTGCTGTATTTAATAGCTTCCTAATACCACTAGATTAATAAAAGAAAGATGTATTTAAAATCTAAAATAATTCATATTCAAAGCCTCAGCATTTTTGCTATTTTGCCACGCTCCATCACGGTTTGGGGTCATTTCAATGTTATTCTTCTCAGCTCTGTGAAATGTCACTCACAATGGGAGGAACACTGGGGAATACTGCTAAGGACTTGTCTACATGGGGAAATTTACCAGCAGAATGATGCTGGTATAATATGACAGTGGTGTTTCATTGGCATTCACCATGCCACTACTGATATGGGATATTTAAATTATGTGGTAACTTTGAAAAACCTCTATTTGATTATGTTATGGAAAGCAATTTCAGCTTCCTTTTGTGTTCACTTCCTAAAATAAAAATGACTTTTATAGGTTGTTTACTGAGTTAAGAGGAAGTGCAGCAAACAAAGTTCATTTTAAAAGATACATGATTTGGAAAATATGCAACTGGCAAGAGGAAGACAAGAAAAAATCATCAGTCCAGTCTTCAACAGTGAGGAAAATTGAACAAGGAGGGAAACAAGAAGGGCAAAAGTTTTGGTATTTCTTTGTATTTAATGAAGGATTAATTGAGATGGCTAAACCAGTTAATAAAAGTAACTAATGGCTAAGGGCTGGCTAAAATCTGAAAGAAATTTACATGAAAGTTGAGACATTTCAAAACAGCTGGACAAGTCAGGGCTGAATATCTTGGGAACTGTCTGAAGGAGCTGGAGAATTAGCAGGACTTTGGGAAGGGAGTGTACAGCTTCAGAAGTGTGGGTGATGGCAGCTTGGGGATCTATTGTCTCTTTTTAAAAGAGAAGGAGGGATTCCAGGAATTAGACTAATTTCAACTGAATTATTTGATTATACTTATAATATTATATACATTTTGGATTATTTGATCCATTTACTAATGGATCAGGCATCTAGATTAAAACAAAAACGAGTCCAACAGCCAGTAATGGCCTCATCAAGCCAAATACATCCAGCCAAAGTAACCGATTCGTGGGCAACAGACATCACGGAGAAAGAAAAATGATATGCAGGATAGATCTTGATTCCTGGATGTCATGTATCACATGACAGGTTCATGAGCAAATTTAGGAAAAAAAAAAGACCTCTGTGCAGATGGGTGAATGGCAAACTGGAAAGCTGGCCAAAGAATAGCAGGCAACGCTTCACTGCTACACTGCAAGTCTGCACTGATTGCAGAGAACTGAGAGAGTTAGAGAAATACCAAACTGAGAAACACTTCAAGTGCATTGGTGGGCAGGGAATTCAGAATTACATAGAATATTTTAGGAATTTATCTGCAAAAATGGAGTAGACTTAGATAAATGCAAGCTCCTACACTTCACAAGCGTGATTGACTGCAGAAATGCAAGGAAGGGAATAACTGTCAAGGGAGCAGTTTGGCAGCAGAGGCGCTGGAGGTTGTAATGATGGATGTTCGTCCAGAGCCTTACATAAGAGTAATTAAAGCCACATATTCAGTGCTAGTATGCAGATATTCAGATAGCATGGTGCTCAGCACTGGAGACCAGTGTTAGGTACCACATATTCTGGAGAGAGGAGGGGCCAGGGAAGGGCAGCAGGAACAGGAACAGCAGACGCGACCTTTGGAGGAAAAATCTCACCCTTACCTTTGTTTCCTCTGAAGAAGGAATAAAAGGAAGGATATGGGTCAATTTTAATGCACAGTAAGCAAAAATGGAAGGTGTTCAAGTTATCTGGGTGTCCTTTGGAGATCAGAGAAGTCATGGAGGTGTGTATTAGATAGGGGAAAAAGGAGTTTTCTGCCCACAAGAGTGGCTGAGCACTGGACACTCAGCACTGGTCCATGACAAGGAATCGGGGGGTGGGGTTTGAGACATTCAGTGTGGTTTTCTTCCATTCACAATATGCTAAGGGTAATAAGCCATCACTGCCTTGCCTGCCTAGTAGTCATGTCAAACATCTTCGATTTCTCCATGGAATAGGAATTATTTCAAGAGTCTTTTTCAAATTTTGCACACTTCCACTCTGAAAAGTAAATTATTAAAATTTTATTTATATTTTAAATAAATTTTATGCTCTTTACTTAAAGGAGTATCATACAAAGTGATGAGTGAAGTTGTGAAGTTTTAGTAGAAATTTTTAGGTTTTGCTACTTGTCTGGGATTGAAACTTCTTCTGCTGGATCAAACTCTCTTCTGTTTGTGCATTTTAATAAACTGGTTTGAAATGGTTTTATTAATCCCCAAAATAGCTTAATTAAGTATTACTAGGTTAACAGAAGAAAATTGAAAGTACCTGTCCTCAGTCACACATCATGTTTATTGTATTAAACCAGTCTCTTAAATTTGTGCTTTTATGTGACATTCTAAAATGTCAATTTGCTATTAAGATAATATAATAATTAAAATACACATTCATTGTCTGTCATGTAAATATATAATGCAGCAAGAAAACATTTGCACTTAAATAAAATTCAAATAATCACAAAGTAGAATTTTTATATTCCAGATGATATTCTTACATCAATATGCTGATTTTTTTTAAAAAAGGAAATTTCACTGAACTGGCTATGATTTCACCTGCAGTTATTTACTGTCAAAGCAACCTTTTCCTAAGCAATACATATTCTGACCATTTCTGCTTCTAGTGGAGGAGAGTCGTATATATGAACAGTTAGCCTTTTGTACATTTTAATAACAAATATTGTGTTTTAATCATATCCTTTGTATTCTTGCATTGATTAAATCTATATATACTGTACTTAGTAAGCATTAAATGACTGTTTCCATTTATTTTTAAGCTTCCCGGAATTGCTGAAAAGCCCATTTTTACATACTGACTTTTTATTTCAATGTTCACACTGATCAATAAGCTGACTTTTAAGATACAGACTGGGCATAGTTTCATAAAGGAAGAGAACATATGTTCTAATCAGACTGTTTGCAAATTTTTTACACCTCTGTGTGTATATATATGTATGTACAGATTTGCAAAGAGTCAGGAAAAGATAGCCCATTTATAGCAGTTGAAATAGCAAAAATGGAAGAAAAGAGGTTCTGCAGGGAGCAGAAGACAAACCCTGAACCCTGTAGTTAAATCTTACGCAGTGAATAGTGTCCCAGTACCTTGTCTGTGGTGGAAAGGGCTTCACAAATAAAATACAGATGTTCAGCATTCAGTAAGAATATATTTTCTCGCAGTACCAGCTCTTGCTGCTTGGGTCTGTCGAGGAAATTAAGAGGTAAGATGACAATGGGGTCTGATAGAGGGAGAGAAGGACTCCCAGGGTGCCTGGGAAAGTGTAAGGAAAATGCCTGTCTTTTCTGCAAGCATGTTCTGTGTGTCCCCACATCACCTGTGCTGAATGAGAAAGTAACGCCAAATCGGTTGCACCACTTCATTGCAGATGGTTTCTGAACTGATTTATAAGCAAATATGTCAATTACTTGCAAGAAATAGTAGTGCATGTAATACTGATTAATTCCACCGAGGATCTTTTCCAGGAGTTCTCACACAAGCCACCTCCCTACTGACTCGATCTGCAGGATCAAGTCCAAGGTAAGGTCTGAGTAACGCCTTTTTTTCCTCCAGCTGCCAGGTGAAATGTCAATGAATTTTAACCAAATTATTAGAGGTAAAAAATTAAATCTGCAGTTTGGTACTCAGAATAAATTGTTTCAAAATCAGAATTGTCTGAATAACTTCAAGAGGATTGAGCTCCTTAAAGAGAGGAAAAAACCAATATCCTGCTTCTCTTGCAGTTTAGGGCTCTGCTCAAAGGCATGGCAAACAATCTTTACCAGAAGACCCGTCAGGACCTCTGACTTTCTATTCCATTTAAGCCCTTCATTGGAAACCCTCAGGACACACATTTTTCGCTCCCAGGAACAACATTATGTAGACAATGCCTTGAACTACATTAGAAGCACTACGAAAAACATGACGTGATTCAGCTTGTTTGGGCAAGGAAAGATACTGCTAAAAGTTACTGAGCAGTAGTGTAATAGGGTGATAACTCAGTGAAATTGAAGCATTTAATCCATGAAGGATAATTAATAGCACCGCTGGTTACTGATTCTTGTTTTTCTCATAGTTCCAGGTGGATTGTACTGTGAAGGGCAGCAGGCATTGAAACAATGTGGATTAACATGACACATCACTAAAATCTAAGCCTTAGATATGATGAACTGGGAAAAAAATCTCCTAATTGTTGTTGTTTTTATTATTAATGCTGGTAGCTAGATCTGGGGTAACTATCCCTAACTTCAATACAAATTTTACTTAAGCAACCACTTATATTCACAGTTCATAATCTCTCCTACATTTGGCCAATACAAGGAAGCGATACTATGCACATCATATATGTATGGTATGGTTTAACTTCTTTATATGAAGACAGTTGTATAACTATTTGCAAAACTCTTTCTGAAGGTTGAAATAATGAAGAATGACAATTATTTCCCAGGAGTGCTTTCTTTTTTCTTCTAAAAGTGTTTATAACATAATCCCAGATGGCCAAAATCATGCTTTCTTTATGTGCAATTCCATTTATCACAGAGGCACTTGCAGTGTTTTAGTGGTAAGAGTGGTCCAGCTGGGAACTTGCAAGGGTGATGGACAGAAAAGCCCTGAAAGGTCTGGGGCTGAGGTCTGTGACTTGATATTCACTTTTTATAAGGTATCATGGTAGAATCATGGAATAAATCAGGTGGAAAGGGACCTCGGGTGGTCATCTAGTCCAGCACCCTGACTGAAGCATGGACAGATATAAGACAGCAACCTATCTCCAAGGAAACATAAGAGCAAGGATCTCTGCCCCATTCTTCATTGCCCATGACTTCAGATTATTAACAGCAACCTGACAGAGGGTTTTGGCAAGTGGCTGATTCGCCACTGAGATCTCCAGGCTCATTATAAATATTAAGTGGGTGCTGAGTAGCCACTGTAACTTTTCAGTTGCTGGTGCCACGATTCAGACTGAGGGACATTTTACAGATGATAAAAGACTCCTTTAAACCACACAAATTCCCTGTACCTTATACCCTTATGCTTCCTTTTTTTTTTGAAGATCTCCAGGTGTCTAACACACAAACATGGAGTCCCGGTGCTTTGCCTTGCTTCTTGCTCATCATCTGTGTTGTGCCCACATTGGAGAAGCTGAAGAGCCCTTCTTAGCCCTGCTTTGTATTTAATTTATATGTATATGGACCCTTTGGTGTCTTCTCCAGAGATGGACATTAGTATCTAGGACTGCGGAGGCAAGACAATTTGTGATTCCTACCAGGTATTTCTTTATCCATACAAAGACCACGCTGGTCCTTCGGCAATATCACGGCTCTGAGAGCTTCTGTAGGGCTTCTCATCTTCAGTGGTTCTGAGCCTTTTTTGAGGCCCAGGCAGAGCCTGCTCTCTGCCCCGCAATGTATTACCTGAATTACACATCGCTCACCCACCTTAAAATGCACGTTGCTGCCTTGCAACCATCCATCCAGGCAATTCCTGTCTGCCTGTAACAATAAGCTGCTCTCCTTGTTTACCACTCTACCAATCTTTGTGTCATTGGTGAGTTTTACAAAATTTCATTTCATCATCTGTACTGCAGATAAAAATCAAAATGTGCTCCTACCTGTAAGCCCTCTCTTGTAGCAGTGGCCATCCTTCATATTTCTCTACAAACACTGGAGCTCAGGCCCTGTTATTAAGACCTGATACCTGCTCTGCTTGTCATATGTCCTTCCTATAGGAGTTAAAAGTGCGGCTTTAAAGGAAAGGCAAAACAAAGCTCTTTAGATTTTGAACTACAAATAGCAAGTCGCCCAAAGTTACAGAAACAAATATTTTTTTAAGCAGCAGGAGTGGAAATGTCTCTCTGTTGTATTCACCGGTGCTCAGTGTTCTGCTTGTGTCTTTTTATGTCTGGTAGTATCCCTAAAGCTGTACAGTAAATTCCTTTTAATGATGGCTTGAAGTGTTTGACATCATCTAATGTTTTATGAGTAACACCCAGACCAGAATACAAGTCTTGGAAGGTTAAAAAAAAAGAAAAAGAAAAAACCAAGACAGGGCTTTTAAGTTTATGTTTTCAGATTGCTTTGGAATCATTTCTCTTAGAGGTGTGCATTGTGGCTTTAAGGTTTTGAAACTATGGTGTGTAGCTTCAAGGTACTCTTGATGTTTGCCAGAGCATCCTCGTCCCTGTCTAAGATATTTCTTCTTGTCTTCCTGTAACACCGAGGAGAGAGGAATACACAGCGTTTTAATTTCCACAGGTGGGTCTCTGCTTGCTGGGTTTGCCGCTTGTGGCACAAGAGTGCCCTGTAAGATTTCATCCACCGGCATGTATCCCTGTGGAGGCAGAGTACACTCCCCAGGCTCTCCTTGCTGGTGGGACTGGAGTAATCTGAATTTCAGTGGGCATTAGCTGCAGTACAAGTGAGACAATGCTGCAGAGAGAGAGAGATTTGCTGAAAATAAAACTGCAGATATTACAGAGGGTGTCCTCGATGGGGTGCAGGATCCCCTTGCCTACAGCTTCCATTGCCTCCACAGCCCCCTGCCTGCAGCCATGGGTGCAGCAGCTCAGGATAGGAGCTAGGCTCAGGGAAAGCACACGTCCTTATGGCCTCTGGGCACCTCCCAGGCTCCACGTGTTCATGCGCTCCTTCTTGAAGCCAGCTCGGGGGAGGAGGCAGGGCCGGCTATTATCCCGGCTGTGAAGGAAGGGCTGGGACACCTTGGGACTATGCAGCTCTCCCAAGAGTCTGGTGTACACTCATGTGCCATGAGGGCATGTCCCAAATCCTGTCACACTGGCAAGGTCAGAAGGCCCCGCAAACCAAAGGAGTCCTGGCTTGTAGGCACACTGTTGTTTCCTGTCCCGGGTTAGCACTGAAGTATTATTTAAATTCAGTGTTTTCCAGAAATGTAGCTTTTGCTAATGATTTTTTTGCTAGGAGGAGAGGTCCCTTTAGTCCTTTACCTTTTATGTTGCTGCATTTTTCTGAGAATTCCTACCCCTTTTGGAGCACACCAGCTCCTGAGCGTGGACCAAATCTCCTCCTAAGCAACACATTTGCCTGACACTTCTAGCTGCCCCAGGCATGCCTCATGCTTGCTGCCTGCTCCTGAGCACAAAGCTCAGCCAAAGCCACATGCTGCTTGCCCCCTGACTACCCAAAAAACCTTGAGTGGTGGCTTTGGCTGAGCAGGATCAACTGAAAGAAAGACCAAAGCCTAGCAAAACCCAGCAGCTTTGGTTGTATCTCTGTTTGTCAGTGGAAGACAGCGGATGCAAGTGCAGCGTGTGTGCTGCAAAGGAGGTGAACCCTGCGACTCTGCCCTGTGCAGAGCGGGGTGTGTGCAGTTGTCCTGCAAACCAAACATGTGCTCTGATAACGCAGAGCTAATGTGATTTATGGGGTTCCAGCAATGAGCATTTGGCCTAAGATGTAAATTCAATGAATGGGGAGGGGGAAATACATACATACATACATACATACATATATATTTGTACATATATATGTATTTTTTTTTTTTGGCTTCCACTCTTGTTTATCTCAAGCCAGTTATAAAAATAAAATCCCCAAGTTTCTATTGGACTTTGGATGAAGCAGAGACAGCATATTTTCCCTGTCTCTCCTGAAGCATCACACCCCACTTTGGGAACTTCATTTATATGCACATCATATTCAATCTGACTGACTCCTACTGTACCTTTGAACAGATCCAATCAGATACCCATATGCATGTAAATGAGGTTCCCAGAGCTGTGCTCTCTATGCCGAGGAAGAGGAGTTAAAGAGCAGCTCTTCTTGAAACTTGTTACGGTGACAATCTCATCCTGCAAAACACAATAAAGCCTTCCCCATCCCCCCAGCCCTGTTCCCCAGCCCTTCTCCTTTCTCTCTGCCACGCACGTCAGGAGAATGCCCTGTAACTCACTTTTCCAGGCTGAGGTAATTTATTTAAACATGGATTATTTGAAAAAAAAATGGGAAGGGATACAGGGTTTGATTTTAATCCCTGCTAACACAGAGGAAAGAATGCTCGTGTCACAACTCAGTGAGTGTAAAAATTAAAAAAGGCTGAGACTATTGTTTGAAAACAGGCAAAATAATTAAAATTATTATGGAATAATCACATATCACACAACAACCTCCCACTCTTCTGAGCAACAATCCAAAACAGCTCCTCCAAAGCAGGCCCAGGGGCAGAGGTTCTGTATATCATTCAAAGACCATCTGTCATTCAATTCCTGTAGCCCCTTTCCACTATTCTAAGGGCAGGCTGAAATTTAGTCCTGGCATTTCTTTTTCCATTTGCTAAAAAACAGCAGTGATGGCAGATAAATATGGCAAACAATAGGTGTTTGTAATGAACTGGAAAGGGATATGGATTTTTGGAACCGGCACCAAGAAGTTCCCGGTCCCGCGTGATGCTCTGGGGACCCCCAAAGCCTGGTTCTGCCATGTGGCTGCACAGACAGACATCTGCAGGCTGTGTTAGGCTTTCAAGAATTCAGCCAACCTGCTAAGGGGCTGATTTAAATAAGATCAAATTAAAAAAAAAAAAAAAAAAGGAAAGACTGAAAGCTAATTCCATTCCAGGGTAGGATAAAGAGGGACACAAAAGGATCATGGATATACAGCACAAGCATTGCAGAAAGCCCCCTGTTCTAACAATAATCTCTATTTTTTTTTATTCTCTGCTTTTCTTAACTCATTCAGCGTTTCCCATTGATTCACATAAGGGAAAAGCAGCAACGGATCCTGCTTTTATGCTGTGCTTCGGGAAGTCACGCGTGTTAAATGCTATTTAAGCCAATGCTCATTTTATATTTATTTATTGTTTGGAGACTGAAAATGAAGTGTGATTGTGCAGAGTTGAAGCCGAATGACAGAATTACTGCTGCACACCCCTTGAATCGATACTGTTTCTTTTCACAAATTAACTCTCTGGGAAGTACTCAGTTGCTGGCATCAGAGTGATGCGAGGACACTGCTGGAGAGGAAGGAGAATGTGGGAGCGTGGCGCCTTACCTCCATTCTGCCTTTGAGGAGCCACCTGGGCAACAGGAATACCTTCATCATGTGCAACAAATGAGATGGAGGGGCAAAAAAGGAAAAGGGTGCAGCTGAGCTGTTGAGGTTTTGTGAGTTGGGAGGACACTCTTCAACACCCAACCCAGCAGCAAGGAGTCTTTGTTTTCCTGGGTTGCTTTTCTGGTTTGTGAGGAAGCCATGCAAAGGGCTGCATGGCCCTTGTTTGGGACACAGACCACGATTGAGGTGGGCCATAGCCCAGAGTGGTTCTGGACTCATCTGGGCATAGCTGACAACCCATTTCTCCCTGGAGGGAATTACCAGGAAATCTGTAATAGATCACACAGGGACTGGGATATGATGGCCTGTGTCCCCATCATCTTTATGCTTGGCTGTGACATCGTGCCCTGTCTGGAAAGGCAAGGGCATTCCTGTATGGCATAAAGTGCCGTAGCCCACAGCTGGGCTTCCCAGGGCATGGACAAGGCTGAGCTGCACTGGTTGGGTGGGTGGGTGGAGGAGGAGAGGCTGGTCTTCTGCACCCTTGCCCACCACAAGCGTGGGAGCCAGGGAAAGGGGAGCCCAATCTGACTCCCTGTGCTCTGCAGTACTGCAGGAAGGAAAGGCCAGGTAAGGATTTGGCCACTTGCAGCCTCCATCTGTTGCCCTTTCCAGCAGTGCCTGGGGCTGGTCCAGCTGTTACCATCACCCAGTAAACCCTTCCATGGGGGTTCAGCCACCTGCACTGGTTCTGCCTTTACCCCAGATAGAAGCCAAGGGCCAGCTCCCATGGCCTACCCCAGCTGTGGTGAACCAGAAAGGCTTGCAAACAGAGGAGTTCTTGCAATTGTCACCTTTTTGCAATAATTTTCTTGCACACATAAATAAGCCAAGCTTTGTACTGCATACTGGGAAGGGAGAGCACAACTCCTTTGATGCTGCCTCTATTTTTAGAAGATAGGAGTCTTGGGTTAAATGGGAAGCAGTAGAAGGAGACCGTATATTTACACAGATACTATCCGGGTCTGGTATAGAAGTGGACTAGTTTTCAATTTTAATATAGATTCTAAGCAAGCCTTCTAATAGCTCTCTTTTGGTGTCTCTAACTATAAAGTATGGATAATTCTTAACAACAGGTGTGCTATCAGGCTTAATTAATTAATGTAATGTAATTAATGAGAACTTGAAAGCAAGGTGACATGAAATGCAAACTAGTGCTATAGCAATCAGTCACTTTTTCCAAGTTGATTGTCTTTGCTGCAACTAAAATGCTCCTCTAGAAGAGCTTGTAGCTGCTTGTTTCAAAGTGGAACGTGATAAGCAGCATGTGTGAAGCAATATGTTCTTAATATTGCACTGTGTGAAGAACTGATGACTTTGTTAGATGGTTTGCAGATGACTGAGAGAGGACCCTGACCTCCAGATCTTTCTGTACTGCTTTTTTATAGCTTTTGCCCAGGACAAGTAAAAGAAAAGACTCAATGTTTCTGAGAGCTGGGACAAGGGGTCTACAGCTACACTGGAAAATAATTTTTTTAAACTGAATTTTACTGAATACTTCACTTTCTATAGATGCCTTAGCCATGAACTCTCTTTTATACAAGTTAGACAGTCAGATTCTCAGAGAAATTCTTTCTCCAAAGAACTGAGAAAATGAAAATAATTTGGTCAGGGGAGGTGCAGAGTGGATATTAGGATAGTGTTGTTCATTGAGAGGGTCATCAGTCACTGAAACAGCCTCCCCGGGGAAGCGGTCACGGCATCAAGCCTGTCAGAGTTCAAGGAACGTCTGGATGACATTCTTAGTTTTATGATTTAGTTGTAGGTAGTCCTGTGTCCTTCCAACTTCAGATATTCTATGATTCTATGATAAGGCTTTATATTTCTGTCAGGAAGAGCTGAATGCTGGGGAAAAAGCTGCTGACATCATAAAAAAAAAGGTGTGTTAGACATTTGGATTGGAAATCATGACTGGAGCTATGAAAGTTGTTGCAGACAAGACTGTGGGGCTCCAGATGAGCTAGGATCAATGTGGAGCAACATGGAACAATGTGCCAGTGGCTCTGTCAGATTCACTTTCAGTCGCTCCCCATGTGTCATCGTCATTTCACGAAATTCACAATTTCACAATTATCTGGGTATGGCTGTGGCTTCTCAGCAAAAGAAAGCAAGGCCGTACATGAAGAAAGGACAGCACCAGTCTGCCTCTGTGTCTGCTCATCAGTCAGTCCTTAGACCTGCTGGTTTTCATGGGGAAAACCTTGTAGATATTTGATTCTAGACAGCAACCTGTTTGGGTACTGGGCATGGTATAAGTAAACTGATAAACCACCTTGTTTTTCCTAAGCTTTTACATTACTTCAAGAGAATAACGAGTTATTGCTACTTACCTATGCTAAATGAGCAAGCAATGAAATTTCCTTGACAGTCCCCTGGGCCATCTCGATACCTCATGATAATTTTCAAAGGGTATAATTTACATGAGATTTTTTTCCTGCCTTGTGAGCCATAAATTTATAGGGAGCCCCTCTGAAAGACTTACTGCTTTTGTGAGGCCTCAGATGAAGTCAATCAAGCCAACCAGTATAAAAGCCAAACTCCAATTAATTCCATCCCCGAGGACCATGTTGTTGGCTGTTGAATTGCAAGGTCTGTGGGGCATGGGCTATCTCATTCCTGGATGGAGAGGGCCTGTGTTGGACAAGGGGCATTTTTCAGTCCACAGCTTGAGTAGCTGTATGTGCTCTCTGAGGAGGAGATCATTCACAGCAGTGTGAGTGTGCTATGCAGGCCCTTAGAAAATGATAAATAAATAGCTGAGGGGTTAGTTTCCTTTTTTCCTCTCTTGCTACCCTCTCTACTTGCTACATTCAATTATTTCTGGAAGCTGCATAATAAGCAAAATTGTACATTTCAATGTTCCCAGACCAGATTAGAGAGGATTAAGCATCAAGGGGTGGCAGCTGGTCAGTTTATTGCACATTTTTAATGTGGAAATGTTTCTAAATGAAAAAAATGAAAGGTGGGAGGTGGCAGCGAACTCAGACTCTTGCATCTGCTCTCCAGAAAGCCAGTGCATTCATGGGGAGGGGATGAAGGGCATGGATGATAGGGGAACTTCATGGAGTTGGTGGGGGTAAGAGGCCAGGCTGAGGCATTCACAGCAGATCTAAAACCGGGAGAGTTTTAGTCAAGGGCCACAGGGGGCCCTGGTGAGCACCAGGGCTGTCAAAATATTGGTGCTGAGTCTTGTGCTTGCACGCAGCAATGTGGTGGTGGCAGCAGTGGTGGTGGCAGGGCACCCTTCTGCAGACCGTCGCTGCCAGGACGGGATGCTCAGCCTCCGAGCTCACCCTCTTCCTGACCTCTCATTGGAGACCGGCCACACGAGTGTCAATTAGTGCTAATTGTGAGGGGTTTCGTTTGTCATGTGGCCACCTGTCCTCCAGGAGCCAGGCTGAGAGCCCCGGCAGCCTGTAATGAGCAGCTGTCAGCCTCCAGCCACGCTCACACTCTCCTGCCCAGGGCTGCATCCCAACACACCTCAAGGTGAAGGCATACGGACCTTGTTCCCGGGAAGTATCTGTGTCATCCCCATCATGTCTTAAGTGTAACCTATATTTTAAGGGAATATAAACGTGTCTTGGGTTTTTTTTTTTGGCTAATTAAATTACACCCACCTCTGTAATTCTGAGATGTGCATTAAAGAGTGTAATTAAATGAAAGCTCAAGTCACTAATTAGAACAATTCTTGAAGGGATACATTCTCCCAGTGATACTCGTGTAACCTCTGTATGTGAATGATGTGCATCTTGGCATTGCAAAATATGTGGTTACCCTTATGCAAGACTTTTCTGTAACAACAGAAAAAAAATCCAGAAGAAAATTTCAGAGGTCAGTCTGATTTCACGGCTGTGCTCTTTGCTGAAAGGCTTTGTTTGGCAGTGGATCTTCTGAAACACCCCAGTAGGAACACGGCCATGGATGTGTGGATTGAGGGTTAATGTCGGTGTGGGAAACCTTGACATAAAATCCTGCAATGTGCCGAGGAGGATCTAGTGTTGCAGCCCCAGGTATGGCAATTCCCAGCACTCCATCTTCCCCCTGTCTTTCCTGTGAGGCTCTACTGCCTTTCTATCTCCTCCTGGTTCTGCAAATATCCTTTAAATGATGTCAAAAACCAATCCTATAACCAAAAATGTCTCTGTGTGTGTGTGTACATATAAGCAAGGCTTCCTAATTCCCAGTGTAAGGCTCCTGTTTCAAAGAAGAGGTGCAGCAAAAGTCTGTGGCTGTGGCCCAGCTCAGGGGCTGGCAATAGCACACCGAGGTTTTCTACCATTCCTAATTGTGAGGGCATCCAAAAGTCCTGCGTAGTGGTTTTTAAGTCCTGCTTCCCAGCCATACATGAGGGGACACGGCTCTTTTTGCTCTGCCTTCATGTTGCTCTGGCGCACTAAGGAGCTGAATGTACATGAAAGTGGAGGCAGTAGCTGGTCTGTAGTTTCCTCATGAAATTTTAGGGCATGTCTGGGTAACACTGTTCCAGAAATGAGAAGGCAATTTTTGGCAGTCAGATGAGGCAGAAATATCTGTGGATAAGTGTGGACCAGACACCGACCTGACAGTCCTAGACACTGGGAATCGATCACCTTGGCAGAGGAGGCGATGACACACTGTGAAACTCGACTTACAGACAGGGAATATGGGCTGCATTCGTTATGCGGGGCAGCCGTCTCTCTGGGACCATGTTCAGAGAGAAAAAAAGAGCATCTCTCTGCCTTTGCTTTTTTCCAACAGCATGCCAAGAATAGCTCTGCAGGGACTGAGCAGAGGAAAGCTGATTACACCTTTTGATTGATGGTGCCTTACGCATTTAAGAGCGATTTCATACAGGAGCCTGATTTACTTGCGCATCAGTTCTAGGGAAGGGCCCAGAGCAAAGCCCTGGACTCAGACACCTCCAGCTTTTAGGAAATTCAGAAGGGGATCTGAATTTTCATGTATAAATTGCCTTGTACCAATTCTTCCTTTAACTGTGAATCTACTCTCTTCTTCTATTCCTTGCTCCCTAAGGCCACTTCATAATAAACCATCTCCAGAGTAATTCAGGATGCTGAAGCCATTGATCACCGTGTAGATCTCACAAGGCTGAGCACGCTCCAGCCCTGTGTGACTCACACTGCTTGGACTGTGGCCATGCCCTCTGGCTGGCACAGAGTGCCCTGGACAGAGGAACAAGCTTTGCCCACGGATGGTATTCCCTACCTGCAGGAGTGCACACTGAACCTCAGTGCAAGGGCTACAGCTGCAATTGATTTCTGGATTTGGTGTTTGTAAGGCATCTACGCCGTTGCCTTTACTGTAAAATGCCAGGTGATTCCAAATGACACAAACTAGAGACATCTTGTGACATGCAAACACACAAAATTTCATGTAGAATTGTGTGTTTGAGTACGTAATGAAGACAGCTGTTACATTTACAGATACATTTTATATCTGATTATTGAAATTAATGCTCTTGTACTTAATGTTTACTGTAATGAGCTGCCTGAAATACTCTTTTTTTGTCCAGCACGGGCATGGAACCAAGTATTGAAATGAGTATGGAAAATGATGTCTAAAAATAAGAGTGATTATAAAAAGGGTTAAAGTGGGCAGTATTTGCAGTCTCAATTATCACAGTTGCTATCTTTGCAGAGCATAATAAATGCAAGCCTTAACCCTATTAATAGGAACACTTGTGCAGTAATGTGTATATGCTGGATGCCAGTGCATTTACAAAATACTCCCCCCATGAATGCAGTGAGGCTGGATTGGCAACCCTTTATCTATGAAGGCTGTAAGGCTGGTGAAGTATCTTATCTACTCACTGTATATTTTCTGTCCTTTTTCTGTGGTGGATTTTTCACTTTCCTTGCCAAACTTGTAAGAACATCAATCCCTCACTGTCTTCCTTGTCCCAGCTACCTCCATTTTCCAGTGTTTGTTGGCATCTGCAACTCTAAAGCATGGAGGCAAAGACCATCCTTTTAAGTATACCTAGCCTTTTAGAAGCAAAAACTACTGGGAATTTGAAAAAAGAACATTTTTATATCAGTTTTTCAAATGAAACGTATTGAATTAAATGACCTGCTTTTCTCTAAAGCTGCTGAGCTTCCATATTTGAAGCTGATGGAAACCATGGTAGCTCAGAGACCTCAGATAAGCAGCCAAAATATAATGTGGTCTGTAATTTTTCTAGTCTTATTATGGGGATGCTAACTTTCCCCCCCAGTTCAAATCTCTCTGAGCTAAAGCAAAGCCTGAGAAAGAAACTGTGTTTTATTCAGTTTAGGTGAGAATTTGGAAGGTTGGTAGAAAAGATACCTTCAGTAAGACGCAAGATAATGAAAGCCTGGGTAAAGATTTAATTCTTCAGAGGTTACTAACAGATCACTGCTGAAAAAAACATATGGAAAGGAAAATATTTCTAGAAATCCAAACCCCTCATCTACAGTATTGCATCAGCAATATGGCCTGACCCACGCTGCTGGGAGGTCCAGGCCTGGGCAGGGACATTGTGGCTCCAGAGACTACAAAAACACTGAAGAAGAAGAGAGTTCCTGTCCTGAGCTACAACATATAGAAAAAAGATCAGGAGACACACAGGTACAGATAGACACAGGACCAGCAATTCTGGTCATCAAGAAAAACAGAGGTGCCAGGAAAGGTGAAGGAAATCAGGATTTGTGATGCTGCATTTGAAGTGGAGATGGAAGAATGAAAACAAGCCCCTGGATACCATACAGAGCTCCCTTTCATCTCCTGCACCAGCATCCTCAGAAACCAAGTGGATCTGGGCAGGATTGAGGTCAGGTTGATTACAGGTCATTTTTTTATCAGTGTCACTGGTAAGGACACCTAAGCATGGTGCTGCCAAGGAACAAGGAGATTGCTATGGGCAAAGACTTTTTTGGTAAATTTGGCCAGTGGGAGGAGCAGTAGGAGGATGAAGGAGGAAGAAGAGGAAGAGGAACAACCAAACTCCGGAGGTACTGACTATAATCATGAGAGTAGGGCACATACTGTCTGAAAGTCTTGGGAGGAAAGACACAGAGATTTATCACTTGCATGCATCAAAGGAACTGCATAGATCAAAGAGGATGAGAATAAAGAAGGAATCTTGTAAATATATGTGTTGCAAAAATACTTCAGGTAAGGGGGCGAGCAAGGCTTTATTGCACTCCTCTACACTGTGAAGTGCTCCTTTTCCAAATCCATGTGCTTTCATATGACTCACACATCCTTTAGGTTCTCTTCTATGAGCAAAATCTTGCACAGACAGATCGTTTTCGAAGCAAGATGGGCCCGTGACCACACTGTGCAGATGGCACTGAAATCAGTGAGAAGTAAAGGCGTTTGTCCGGAGGGAGGCTGGGGCTTTCATCTCCAAAGTACTGAGGTCCTGGTCGGGCTTCTTTGTTTGAAAGCTGAGCTTAAATAGCTCCATTTGGTCTTCTCTTTTCCCCCTTTTCCTTCTTTGGCTTCATGTACTGCTTTCAAAACTAAACTGTGGAAAATTTTTAAACGTTTGATATGGCATCAAGGAAAGAATAGCTCTGCTGATGGAAGAGAAACAGTGAGAAAAAAAAATGGTTTTTTTCTTCTTCTGGACTGAAAATATAATAAAAGCCTGGGCCTGGTGTGATGCACTGTTATTCAGCATGTTTTCTGCTGTGAGATGACAAGCAGGGGGTGGGGGGTGAGGATGGAGTTTCAGCTAATTCCATGAAACTATGCTGATTATCTGAGGTGTCAGATGTATATGTGTCAAGGAGCATTTGAGTCTTTGCTTCTTGTCAGATCATTTTTTAAATCAGGGTGCCTGGGGCCCTTCTCATAAGTAAAAACAGGATATAAGCCTTCCCCCCCAAAGATTATTATCAGTTTTAGAAGTACATTTGTATACTTTCAGAAGTCTGCTTGAAATGTAACCAGGCAACTCATTTGGGGAAGGAAACAAATGTCAGCCCAAACTCAAGGCTGAACTGCAACACAAGCTTTATAAATTCTGCCTTTGAAAGAAAAGACAGTGGGTCACCTTTTGTGGCCAGGGAAGCTGGTACAAACTGGATTCACTGCTTACATTTACTGAACACAAAAGGTAGGAGATGTACATGCTACCTGGGAAAGGCACAAGTTAAAGTGGAAAGTGGTCTACTTGAGCCACTAATTCCTTATTATGGGGATTCTGTGATTTTAGTAGATGATACTTTCCTGTCTCTTGGGTGATTGACTTAGAGACTCCTATAGTTTCAGATGGCCATATTCTGGAGGGCATAAAGTCCATGTGAGTTTAAAGGTCCAATTCTTAACTGTCCTACTACATACTTTTGAGGCCCGCATTAGGCAGGGTTACAAGGACACTAAGCTGACTTTAAGATTCTTATTGCAGAAGTGTTTCTCCAAAACTGCCAGCTCAGGCAGGTCTGGGATGTCTCTCCAAATGCTCAGCCCTGTGCAGAGGGCGGGAGTGTGCATGCTGCCATTCAGACATCCTCTGTACTCATTTCCCATGGGTAAATGAAGATGTACAGGTCCAAATTCTCACAGAATAAAATGTTGCACCTACCCGTTGTGATCAGGGACTGGTGGTTTGTGCTGTCTGCAAAGAACATTTTTCCCTTGCTTTGATTCACCTGGGAATTTGCCTAAAGGGGACTCTTGAAAGTTATTTTCCTTCTTGAAAACCTGTGTGATGAAGTAATATTTTAGACTCTTCTCCATATGCCTGGAGCCAACTTCTCCAAGTTATTAAAATCTACCCAGAAATAGCTATCTTTGAAACACCAGGGCTGCATTAGGTCTGCATCTTGCTCCTAAAGCAGTTACAGCAGTGATGTAAATAAGCCTGTTCATTCCCTGTGCATGTGCTCCTCCCCAGCTCAGCCCCTGCAGGTCTGGAACAGAGCAGGGCACTGCTCTGCTACTGATAAACCAAGGTGCTGCCTTCCAGCTTTGTCCCACTGAGTGTACAGGGCACTGCTGCTGCTCTTAAAAATGGAAAGTTGCCATTTGGTTTGTGTCCTTGCCTACCACCCTCCCTCTGGTGCTCTTTGGATGCAGTGGGACTTCTGTCACAGCCACCAGTGGTCCCCCAAGGGTCTGACCTCAGAGGAAGTCGTGCTGGAATGGGGGAGACAAACCCATGTCAGAAGGACTAAAGGCAGACTTGTTGCCCTGCCCTCTTAGGGGCCCTGCTGCCCATGTGCTGTTAGGAAGGAGCAAGAGTGTAGAGGGTCCCCTGCTGAGATCTGGGTTCTCCCATGCTGCAGAGGTTTGTAGTGGCATGTTCTATTTGGCAGCCCCCTTTTCTCTCACTTGTCTTGCATTGTCAGTGTGTCTTTGTATGGAAAACTGCCAGCTTGTCTTTTAAATGCTTTTGAGTACTGAGGACCATCCCCTGCTTTAAGGATTTTTGCTTGTTAGAGCAACTCCACTTCCTTACTTATATTTTCTGCTCCCTCAAGGTCTCCTATTTACAGACAATCCATCTTTGGAATGATTCAGGATGCTGAAGCAGTTGATCACTATATAAATCTTCTCATGTTTCACAGTGTATGCAGTAAACATGTATGACTCTAAAGCTGCATTGTCCTTGCACGTGAAATTACTTTTTATTAAAAAATCAGACTTTAGAAAACAGTAGGCCCTTTCATTTGGGAACTGGATGAAAACACCAGAACTGGTTGTTAAAAATGTGGCATTTTATGAATTTAGTGTTAATTCTGCTTGGTAGGCTGTCAGAACAGGCACTGAACCATCAATGGAATTTTGACTTTGTCCACAGCAGTACAGCCTGCATACTGCTCCACAGGGGTGGAACCAGACCAGGATGAAAGGCCACACTGTGAGGGCTGGCAGTGACCAGCCTGTTCCAAGGCAGTGGAGCCAGAAAGAACAATAGGAGCAGGAGGGATCTGGCGGCTGCAGTACCCATCTCCTCTCACGGCCACTGGAATACATTCCATGCTTTTCTTTGTCACATGGCTTTCTTTGTCACAAGGGTCATTTGTTACCTGCCTGGTCTTGTCCCTGATGAGGGGACTCACAGCACTGGACAGTCTTGTTCCCTCCTTCATGTATCTCCTATCTGGCAAGTATTTGAACCATTAAGTTAGATATTTTATGGAAATGAAGAGAGTACTGAAATTGCTGACTATTTTTACAATGATTATTGAAAGGATGCCCAGGCTACCTTTGGATCTGTGATCCAGAGTTAATAGTCCCTTATCATTTCAAATGGCCACATAAAAATAATCTTATTGGTCAAAAAGACAAAACTCAAACCCTGCACTACGGGAAAAAAAAAGTGGTATTTTTCAGGTGGCCGCATACCCTTTGGCACTGTTTTCTTGAATTTAACACTGCCAGGGTCACTCATAGAAGTGCCTTTGTGTGACACCTTCATTGAGTAATAAGCTTTGACATCTCTCCACAATCTTTCTCTTGGAGGAGTGGGAATAAAATGTCTGTCCACAAAAGGGAAAACACAGTGATCAGCAATGGGAAAAAGCACCATGGATGACATACTTTGTGTGCATGCCCTAAGTACCATTTAAACAGTGTAAAATAAACCATGCTAGTTCATTTGGCAGCAGGACAAACACAATCTTAGCCTCTCACAAGAACTATCTGAAAATAGTTTACACTGATGATGAGAAAGAGTACGACTGTTTTAAAGGTGGGATTTACCTGGTTAGTAAATGGAAGGTAGTGGTCAATTGGGACTTCTCCAATGAATTATTGAAATGCAAAAGATGTATTTATTATAACATGCAATTTTAAAGTGGTGTTGATCACTTAATATTGTCCATCAAGTTTTAAAAAATGTAGATTTCTTCTTCAGATCCAAATGTTTGTGCTATACTAATGCAGACATCTCAGCTTTTATTAATTAAAAAAGAAATATAAAAGACCAAGAGAAAGGGTTTTCAGATATTGCATCTTTCAGGAAAAATGGGAAGTAAGAATTTTAAAGACTCAGGAGAGGTCATTTATTTCAACACAGCTGCATTGTAATTTTGGATAAAACCTTTCCGTGCTGGCTACTGTTACAAAAAATAAGGAAAATACCTTTCTAGAGTGGACAATGAAGCAAATGCACAGAACATGAGTGAACCAGGTAGGAACATTGCAACAGCTCCCAAATGAAATCCCACCATTCTGAAGTGGGTGCAAAACTCTCTGTGAGAGCACTGGGACTCAGATTTCCCTTGATGCTTTCCCTTCACATGCAGGAAAAGCCTGCGTGGCAGCAGCATTGCAAGTCAATGCGCTGACACAGTGAATCATGGCATGAACTTATTTTGATACTCCTTCTGATATTGTAGTGTATTTATAATTTAAATTATAAACTATGGGGAACAAGTATTGTATCTTTTAAAAGCAACATTCAATATGCTAATGTTTTGATAAAGAACAGGCACACTCACAGAAATAAATGTCTCCTTGTTTCATATATGCTTTGTCAGGTTAGGGATACATTAGCAATACAATTTTTTATTTTTTTCACAATTAATTGCTTATTATAAAGCAATAAAAACACTACTGTGGACCCACTTCACTCCAACATCTGGGACCTACATGTGTACTGGACAGTGGATCTTCTGATTTATTTTTTTGGGTCGGTCCCTGCCCATCAGCTGTTTTCTGTCTATCTGGTCAGCATCAGTGAATGTGTCCCTGCTTAGTTATCTCCCAGGCATGATTAATCCACTGCGACTTAGAGGTGGGAAAAATCTTAACAGCAGTAAGGCAGTTTTAAACCTCAGGCATCCAGATCTACTCAGCCACACAGGTCAGAAAATTCAGTCTCCAGAAAATTCTTGTTGATCCAATAGATAGACAAATTGTGAAAGCTTCCTGGAGACCCAAAGGGTTGTGGGGTTTTTTTTGTTGGGTTTTTTGTTTGTTTGTTTATTTTCCTTTTTTATTTTTCTTTTCCACGGAAATTACAACTTCTCTATATGTCCAGGGAATTGAGGGAGGTATGGAATCAAAAAATGTTCATATGGCAATGTGATGGTTCAAGACGAGATGCTGGTAACCATAATGAAACTTCAGTGTTACATTTATGCCTGTAGAAATTTGCGTGTGTGCATCTCTGGGAGGCGATGGGGAAAGAGAGGGAAATGTAAAAATACAATTAATTTCAGTAACCTCCACAGGTATGTCCCCGGTTGACATATACATTCCCAGACAACAAGGAATATGCTGCAGATTAGAGTGATATATAATTTCCTTTGCCTTTGCCAATGCCCCCAGCCCCACACACCAGCACGTAGCTCCTCACCTTCCACAGAGCTCAGAGTCAGGCTCTGCTGTCTCCTCAGTACACACAGTCTCAAAGACACTTGTTTTCCCCATCACTCTCTCTGTAATTCTTGCATGATCACCTACTGTGCTCTCTTTTCTTACCAGCTTCCTTCTCTTCGGTCCCTCTCACAGCCACTGATCCATCTCTAATTTCTCTCACACCTCCTTGTGTCTCTGCTTACATTAGCCAAAATTGCCCTTCCTCCTCAGTGATGCAGAAGATGTGATGTTCCTGTGCATCAGGTAACCTCAAGAAGCTTTTCCTCCCACTTGTCCAAGGCATTCCTAGTTGTGATAGCTCACTTCTGCTACCTTCACCTACTCTTTTTGCACTGTTCTGCATGGACAATGGATAAACATGTGAAGTGACATCCTTGTTCAGCAGGGAAGCCCTCCTCTTCCCTCCCCTTCCCACATGAGTATCCCTGACTGTGTTATTCTCCAGGCTAAATTGTAAACCCACCTGGGCAGGCAGCCTTGCCCCTGGGGCATGCCTGGACTACTAAGGCAGAAGTCTCTGACTGCTTAGAAATATCAGCAACAGTATTTTCCTCCATGCTTCTAGACATTGTGCTACCCTTGTAAATACAGATGCTTACCAAATATATGAAATGAAAGCAGCCTCATGGGAAAGAAAGCCTGGAGCACCCCAGGCAGGGAGCCTCCCTGCTGACACCCAATTTGTGCATTAGAGGGTGATAAGTGGGGAGATGCGCTGCAGAGCCATGCCGGTCTCCTGGTGGTTTTGTTGTTGTTGTCGCTACATGGTGGAGAATATCCAGACTTGCCAGTAAGTCAAGGAACAATCTCCTCCTATTATGCCAGCTCGAATACTAAACCGGCTTACAGTCACACATCTGCATGATCCTAACCTTCCCTCATTACAAACACAGTAGGGATTTACTTGCACCACACTAGCTGCATGGGGCCAATATTTTTATCCAGCAAAATCACATATTGTTACCTCCATATATACAGTGGAAACAGCATGAGTAATAGAACCTTTAATCCTCATTTTTCAAAATTAGATTATAGTTTTACCTTCGCTTTCTCTTAGTTTTTAAATCTCTCCCAATGCCCCAGCACTGAAGATGCTGCTCCCCCTCTAATCATGTTCTCTGGTGGCTCCAGTGATAGCTGGCTGGAAGGGGCTGCCTACGCAGATCCAGACCACAGGAGACTGCCTGTATCACCTTCAGTCACCTTCCTTGTGTCCCTTGAAGAATTAGTTTAATCGGAGCAGATAAAGTAAATGCCACATAATGTAAAATTAAATTAAAACCTATATGCAACAACAAAGATAGTATTAAGATGTATCCATCATGCCTCCCTATCTCTGCACTTGCAGATAAACAGAGAGATTTATAAGGGATTTATAAGTTCCTGACAGTACCAGAGTCTGGCAATATTGAATTAAGCTGCACATATTTTTCAAAAGCTTTTTGAAAGTAGTAAGGTCTGCACAGCGCAGTGTTTTGTACGTCCTGCCCAGCTCTGGACTGAAACACGTTATGCAGCACAACACAGTGGATCCTGCTTTAAGGTACAAAGCAAAGCCATTGTGTGATCTACTCAGCTGCCCTCCAGTTACATTGTTTTAGCCAGCACTTATGTTCAGCAGTGCTGTCATGTAGTGTTCTTGAGGATCTCTTAGTGAATTCCATTTAATTATTGTAAAGTAATTATTCTGCAAACTGCAGTCGGCTAGGAAGAACTAGACATCCTTGCATGGCAGAAACCATTTTTTTTGGTCCCCTGTAACAGTGGCTAGGACATGTTCTTTGACCTGAAAATTGCCATGTTTATCCTGATAGGAACAGAAAAGATTGCTGGAAGCTTTAAATACTCTGTGCCAAACTGGCCTTGAATTAAATGTAAACAAAAGTCACCTGATTGAGGCACCTTCACTAATAGGAATGTTTATATTATCATGCATTAATTATTATTGTTTAAACTGCTGTATGGATCTGCAGCAAATACCTGCAGACACCTTTATGCTACTCACTTTACAAACACTGAATAAAATTATGGTCCTCCCCTTTATGTCAAATGATCTCTTTCATTCACATGCGTATATGTGTATATTTATATATATATAGTATACATGTATGCAGTATCACAGTGTACAGTGTCTCAGTGATTTTACCTTTGTCCTGTTCATCTCCCAGTAGCCACAGAAGAGCACTCTGGTGGTTCAAAAGGCTTTGGGATGGAAGTCAGGTTCTTGCCCTAAGTGTGAATTGCTGGCCTCTCCATCTCATTTCTGACACAAACCAATTAGTCCAGAGACAAACCTTCACTCTCCTGTGCTGCATTGAGAAATCAAGTCTACGTCCAGGTCAGAATTACTTCTCCATCTGTAAACGGCATCTTGAGCCTGTTGAGTGTGCTTAGTGCCCTACACCTCTCTGTGCGTTGCATTCAGGGAAAGTCGTGTCCCTCACTTCCACTTCCCTAGAAAAATGTGCTGACTTCGGGCATGTTCGAATTTTTCAGACTGTTTACCTTGTGTTCAAAGTCTGTGCTAGCATGCCTGTTATTCCTCATGCCTTTGCTCCTCCTAGGCATTTTTGGGTGTCTGAGTGCTTCTTGGTGTCTGCCAGAGCCTCCACAGTGGTGGCTGGCCAGGATCCCAGCTTGCCAGAGACTTTACTCCTTTTTTGCCCCTTTTTACTCTTAACCCCTCATGCAATTTTCACTCCACTCCCCATATCCCTGCCCTTTTCAACCACCTCCACAGAGCTCAATCCCTCCCGAGACAGGCAGCACAGGGAAGGCAGCCTTTTTTCCTTGTGCATCTTTTCCCTTGCCTACCAGCACAATTGAACGTCTGGGTCACAGCAAAGCCCCAGAGCCTTCCAGCAGCCAGGTCTGCTCTGTGCCCTCAGCCTCCCCAGCAGAGACAGCTATAAAAAGCCTTTTACTCCATGAGTTGATAGGTTTTCACCCAGGATCACCCGTGGATCACTGCTGTGGGATTTGTAAGCTGAGCTCTAATTAACTTAAAAAGCGTATGAAAAAAAAAAAAAGAAAGGAAAGTTGCAGGATTTGAACCAGGAAGCCTCATGAAAGCAGATCGCATATTTAATTTGCTCTGTCATACAATAAGAAGATCAAATGATTTAAACAGTTGATGTGTTGTGAAAACACATCCTGTCGCAGCTGGGATGTGGATGGAGTCCTAATCATTCATTTCCCCTCAGAGTCATTCCCCCTCTCTGTTTGCTGTGACACCATGGAGTTTGGAGTTTAATGTGCTGGTAATTGAAAGATGCTTCTCTCAATATATTTCAAGTCAGATTTTTCAGAGACAGAGACCCATTGTTTTTTCAATATGTGAGATAATGCCATTAATTTCTTGTACCCCAGTTTTGTCCTTTGCCTTGTCCCCTTTGGTAAATCATCAGTAAGCTTTGTTTACAGCTTCAGTATTTTATTCATATCCTGCTTCAATTTTTTACCCATATCCTGTCTTTCTCCCCCTCCTTTTTGCTTTCCTCCTATTCTTTCTGCTTCTCACCATCTGCTCTTTCCCCTTTGAATCCAGCATCCCAGGAAGTTCAGTGAGCATGCCCTACTCAGTATTATTCATGCAGGTGTCTTACAGGACTCTTTTAAACATGCTGTGAGGAATTGAGTTCACTCTTGGGCAAAGGTTTCTGAGGAAGGTGACTTTTATTACTCAGATGCACTCTGCAGAATACAGATAAACTTCAGTGCTCCCCTCTAACCCTCCGTCCTCTTCTAGCACTCCCAGCACAGAGAGTTATCTTCATTAACAAGTTCAAATCACTACACACTTGCAGCATCAGTGGTCAATGAGTGCACATTTTACTCGGTCTGTGAGATGAGCTAAACGGGTAAGTTGCTTTCCCTGGTCAAAAACATCCTCTTTCCTTAATGGAACAGCTTAATTATTCCTTCTTTCTCCTGGTCCTGGGGGACAGATTATTGAAGACAGATGGGCACAGAAGTGTGCATACATTAGCGGGTGAGGCTGGATGCAGCCGTTCCGTGGATGGGAGGGCCGACAGCTGCACGGTCGCGTCCAGACACCCGGGAAATTGCCTGAGCCTATGGAGTGTGTGTGGAGCACTGGTGACCCCGCGTTGCTCCGACGCCTTCAGCTGTGGGCCCACGGTGGCACACGCGCCTGCACACAAAATCCTGCACGGCCCCGCGGGCCTGGCCACGGCCGTCAGACCTGTGCAGGGGTGCAATCGCACAGACGTGACTTTTGATAATTATATACTGATCCCTGCTGTGACTGGCAGGACTTCTGCCATTCTGGTCCCAACACTAATACGAAGCCTGTCATTCAAATCTGGCAGGTCATTAAGGTGGAGATTTTAAAGTGTCCCAATGATTTAGCAACAGAAATTCTGTTAGCTGTATGGTTTATGTTTCTTGGCCGATTTACCACCAGTTAAAATTTGTGGCATTTTGTGAATGACCTTCTTGGATGGTGTCTTACTTGAGCAACAGTGGTAACCACCACTTGTGTGCAGCTGAAACAAGGCTTGAGTCACACGAACCACAGAAATTCTCCCCACGCTGTGTTTGTGACAAGAGTCACCCACTGCAAAGTCTCGTAACTTGCTTCAAACATTCATCAGTCTTGAGGGGGACTCTGCTATCCAGATCTAAGAGCTTGGTTACTTGTGCTGTGAGGTTCCTTCAGCATCTCTGTAAAAGTGCAGCTGTGCTTTGATAGTGCAAATGATTGGGATGATGAAAGTCCAAATGATCAGGATATTAAGCGTATCCATTGCACTGGTGATGGGGGCCCAAATTTTTTTTCCAGGCTGTGCCTCAGGAGCCCACTGGCTCATCACTGAGTGATGGTGTGTAAGAAATGTGCTTCATGTCATCCTGTGGGACATGACACGATGAATCCTTTATCAGTAAACTCCTTGGGATGGAGGGGCCATGCTCCTTTTTGTCTCAGTGCAGCATCTAAAACCACTTTCCCAAGCTGTAACTAGGATTGTGACAAAAAGCAACCAAAAGAACAAATACTCTAAGAGTTAACTCAGACAGTAGCAGTGCTCTCTAGCTAGTGAGCAAAGCCAAATACAGATTGTCATCCCTCCTTTTATTTTTATTTTTTTTTTTTTTTTATTGAGAGGACCCCATGATGAGTGGTTTCATTAATCCTCCCACAGAGATAGTTAGAAAACTTTGAAATAAAGTCAGCTGCTGGAAATCCTGTCTGGCGTCTGCACACCCTGATTTGCATTTTGATTTCTGTGATTTAACTGAAGGCACAGGTTGTCACTGCCAAATATCCCTCGCCTACCGAGGGATATAGAAGGTAGAACTGCCCAAAGCAGCCTGACTTATGAGGACTGCCACGGCAACACAACCAATGCATCCCTAAACATTTAGTAATAAAAAATCTGTTGTTCTTTAGTCGCCAGGATTTAACAAGCCTAATCCCTAGGAGAGGTGATAAAAATTCATTAATCTAATTAAATACTTCTTATTGCCAAAGTGACTTTGTAGAGGAGCTTTGCTGAAGGATAAGTGCAAAGTAAAATGGAGTCCCAGCAGAGAAACAAACGTTAGACTTCAGCAAGCTGGTACACGCTTCATTAAACTCATAATTATCCTTTGGTTCTAAGTAGCTGATAATATTTAATGAGTATCCAAGATAATTTAAAGAAAATGTTTACTAATGAGGAACAAACAGTGCTATGGAAAACTGATATCTGGGGTACCATAGCCATGTATCTTACCTGTATCTTGTGTTCTTGCTTTTGTACAAGTGATTTAAATGTTCCTTTTAAACTGTTTTAGTACCTACTGGTGTTGCTGGTTTCATCGAGATCCCCTGTGAACTACAAGGCACCCAAGAGAGAAAAGGATATGCTGGGGAGCAGGCAGCGTTGCAGGGGACAACAGGCAAAAAAAACTCAAGGGGCCTGAGCACAGACTGGGGAGTAAGGATTGGGATCCCTTAGTGATGTCAGGGGGCACTTTGGCTAGGATTTTCCTAAACGTTAACTTCTGCGTTCTAAATTGTGAGGGAACCTAGTTTTTGACTCCTTGTGGGATGTTTGTGTGGTCAAGGTGAATGCCCTGCAATCTGTGTAGTTGTTATTATTAAATTTAATAGAAGAATTATTTGACTCCTGACAACCTACATATCATCTGCTGGCAAGGGAAGCAGGATAGCCAGCCAAGCACTGGCTGATTGCTTTCCTCCAGTACTCCTTTACAGGGATTGGTTTCTTCTTCACTAGGGATTTGTGGCTTACAGATCAGAAAACTCTGTATTGGAGATAGAGCACGTGTTTTCTTTGCCTTGCATCCTGTGAAGATGCAGCTGTGTGTCTTCCTAGAACAGAAGAGTTGATCTGTATTTTAAAGATGTCGGGGAAGAAAATTAACTGTCTTGCGCGGATGCTAAGGTGATGAGAAATAGAAAGTGAATGGGTGATGAGAAAGGTATCTCTCTCTGGAGAGCGAGCTGAACCTCTATCCACCTCTTGTGAGTGCTTTGCTTCTCCTCTGGGTAGCAGCCTGCATCCTCCCTCACAGACCCAGGAGCCCTGACACAGCTCCCACTCTTGCTGACTGGCTCCCACTCCTGTTTGCAGATGTGCTGCTTTGGGAGGTCTGTTGTGTTTGCTCCCCGACAGCAGAGTGCCCAGAGTGAGCTGTAGTGACTCCAATCAGCATTGTTACACCACAGCATTATTTATTTTATATGCAGCAGCCAGTGTAAAAAGAAACAACCTGTATTGCCCATGCCTGGCTCGCAGTCTGCCATTTCCCTTGGGATGAGGGCTAGCCTGGTTTGTCACTGATGGATCCACTTCTGGGAGCTGGCACTACTTTTACTAACACCACGTCCCTCCCTGCTCAGTCATTTTTCTGAGGTCGTCCAACAGAAGGGACACAACCCTGCCTTCAGATAAGGGTGGTTGTGCCCAATTTGAACAGGACCAAACTTAATATGTGAGTTTTTGGGTGAATATCAGCTGCTGAGCTCTCTAAAGTCATCGAATGCTTTCCTGCAGTGTGTGGCAAACTCTGATAGCAGCCAACACTTTGAAACCAGATAGCAAACAGCAGGGCAGAAGCAGGCATAAATACAAAATTAATGTAGATATTTCTCACTTTCATCATAGCAGAAAAACAGCCTCTTTTCCAAAATGCCTGCATATAGCCTTGTGTCCTGATGGCGTACGTATATTATTGCAGGTATTTTGGTGCTGGAATGAAAGGAAATGGGGACTGTGTGGATTAGGAGACCACATGCATGTGCCTATTTTATGACTGTGATTATCTTTGTAAGGTGCTTAAATGCTGTAAGTGTAGCATCCTATAAATGGGTGGGCAGATTAGATTAGATCTGCAGTTCTCAGCAAGGGAGTTTATACCTGCTTGGCTCACTTGGAGGCTGAGTTTCTCTTTAAATGCAGTATTGCTAGCTGTTTCTTATGCCCTTTATCAACTGAGTTTCCAGCCAGCAGCCTCATAGGGCTTGATGCTGTATCTTTGATCTCAGATAGATTTTTGTATATAAAATCATATTTCACACTAGCTTTGCAAGCTGTTATGTTAATTCATTGGCTGTCTACTATCCTGGCTGCTATAAACACAATAAATACACCATAAGGAGTATATAAAGTAACACCCATCCATGCACCCAGTCTTGCTCCTGGAGCAAAATCCAGGGCAAACCTTTCATGTGGGGGAAGGGAAGGATTTTCTTCCACATCTGTATGTATCAGATTTTCAATTTTTGTCTGATGGAAGCCTGATGATTCCAGAGGGGTTGAAAAATAGCTGGTGCTTGGTCCATAATGACTGTGGTACTGTTATATCATAGTGCTTCACTGAAGCTGGGACTCTCGTTCAGACGGATTGGCAGAGTGCCTGGACATGTTTTTTTTGTTGAGTTTGTTGGGTTTGTAAGCAGGAATTGGGTAAATTGCTCTTTTGCAATATTTGTAAGCCTTGCAACTGGTCATTGGCTTTAAAGCAGGAAAAGCATCCTTCTGACAGCTGCCTTTCCTGTATTTGATAGCAACACTGCAGCTGATTTTCCTGTTTTGCCCCCAGAAGATTCCAAACTAGCGAGTGGCCATCAGCCTATGGAAAAGAAATTGTCTGTTCACATTTGGAGAATACAGGCACAGGAATGAGAATGGCTGATGCACCTCCTCCTGGAGGCAGGGAAAGAGTCACAGAATTGTCCTAGCTTTTTACAAACTGGTTCTTTTCAAATTCCAAAGCATTTTTCCTATTCAGCGTCTTATAGCTGAACAGATACGTTGATGTGTTTACAACTACCATGAAGGGTAGAGTTAAGTGTAACAGCGATGTGAGCTTCAGAGCTCAGTGTAATATAACGTTACCCTTGTGAAATGCAATTATTTCAGCTCTTGTTTTTAAATAGTTGTTTTTCTCAGTGTGAAAGCTAAATCACGTAACATAACGATGTTATTCATAAAGATATGAGGTTTTTGTTCCCAGCAAATTTGCTTTGATTTTGAAGGGGAAATTAGATGTAAACAAAACTTTTCTTAAAATCTACAAAGACTACATAAAGCAATAGCCAAAAATGCCCTTCAACAAGCCAGCCTGTTCAAGCAAGTCTAAAAGGAACACCTATTCCTTTCATTTCACATAAACACATGAGGTGAGGGGTAGCATGGTTTTAGAGCTTTCTGCTACATCTAATTTTCTCTTTGCACCAAAATTGTCATTGGTTTTAGTGAGGAAATACTGTGTAATAGCATTTAAAGTAGACTGTGATCGTAGGCTTAAGGCCTTATCCTGACACTTATTGTTAACTCCAGGTGTTCCAGTGAGGTATTTGAAAATGTGTCTACTGTCCTGTCCTGTTGGAAGCTAAAGTGTGTTGAAGGACTGCTCATGGGCACCTGCTTCCAGAGAGGTGCAGAGTGTACTCTGCCCCTTGCCTGTCCTGCTGGCACCAGATGGGCTGCCAAGACCTGGAAGGCTTTGTGTGGGCTCTGATGCCCACCTCAGCTCACACAGGCAAGCAGCAGTCAAGGTAACTGAAGCAGTGAGTTTGCAGAAATACAGATAAACAGATAAACAAAAAGCCTTCTGGATTTTTTCCTATGCTGACTTGAAAAAAATATAGCAGTTTCAACTCTTTGAGCCCAAAACACTGCACCCAAAATACCCACAGACTGGAATTTGATTACAGTGATGAAAACATGAGGAGAAAATAGTAGGATACTAACAAAAAGTTGAAACTTCACCTGAGGAATAGACCCCTCTTATTACCTTGTAAATTAACCCTTTAATGTGGTTTTCATAGTTCAGTATATAACTTCTGACTTCCACAATGGAGATTTAATTATAATACTGCCAAAGTTTCAAAGGTAGCTTTTAAAAACAGCCATTGTTTCAGTAGGACAGGCTGAAGGGAAAGACTTTCTCCTCAATAATTTATGAACAGCACATATAAAGTATCCAGTGTATGCCAGGTAATTGCACTGAGATACTAGGTTTTCACACAAGGTAAACAAATAACTATAATGGAAACCCAGCTAATTAATGGTCAGCTAAGAGCAACTGTAAGCAGTGGGCTTCAGTTCCAAAACCCAAGAGAGTTTTTGGGGTAGAAAATAGCTGCTGTGTCTTATGAGTAGACAGAAGGATGCAAGGTTTGCTAAGATGGAAACTAGAAGCCTATAAATAGGAAGGCCATAGAAGGGCACAGGAAAAGATAGAGGATGCTGATGTGTGAGAGGTTCTCACACTGCTCAAAGATTAAAAATTAGTGTGGATGATGGTTTGTGTGTTAAACAAGGTGTGAAAGTTGATATGACAGCCCTGAAAAGTTTGAGCATGAAGGAAAATGCTTTGGTTATGTCTGCACCATGGACAAGGGTAACAATGTACAATATGATTGTGTTCATCCACTTGATATAAAGCCTGTCTGTCTAAAGTCTTTGTGTAACATAAGAACTAGGTATAGAGATATACATTGTATTTCACTGTCTGGTTTTGCCTCCTCTGTCTCCCTCCAGCCCTTTAAATATCTCTCTTTCCATTCAAACTTCTATCCCATTGGTTGGGGGCATAAGGAGAGGCCACTGCACCGAAAAACTGACCATGTTCAGGAACCCAAATGCTCTTTTCAGCCCTGCCACCAGCTCACTGAGCAAGCCTGGGCACATCAGCCTCCCCGCTTGCAGCCTGGGGCCAGCACTACTGCTCAGCACCCTGGGATCAGCTGGCGAGCAGCACTGCATCAGCCCTGGATTTATTCCATCTGTTATTAATGATGACCCCGAAGGACTGAAAGGAAGCTGCCTCTGCTTCCCTTGTGGGTCAGTGACACACTGGTGAACTCAGTTTGTTTTCCAGCACCAGGTGTCTGCGGCCGAAGCCTTGTCCTCTCCCTGGCCGTTCTCAGGGCAGGGGGGCTGGAGGCTGTGGGCGGGGAGCCTCTGTCAGCAGATGCTGGTGCACGTTGGACAGCATCTTGTCTGTGGTGCAAGGCTTCCTGCAAGAGACACCTGAAGGCTTTATAATGCCAGTGGTGCATTTCATATGGAAAGTGTGTTCATATTGTTTAGAGAATTGAGTCGAACTAACCTGCAGCAGGGATGTATTCATTTTTGCATGTAAGACTTCACAGCTGTTATGGCATGGGCACAGCATAGCGTTCTCTCAAATTGTTTGTAATTCAGCATTTAAAATGATATAGTGGTGTAAGTTAAGCAATTATCAAGACCTCAATTCCAAGACACAGAGGTTCCAGGTTACAGGTCTCATGAGTTTTATTTACTTTAATTCATGTCAGCTCATTATCAACCTCATCAGGGAGTGCAGACTTAAAAGTAAGCCTGGATCAGTCATTATTCTAGGTACACACATGTGGATTAAGGGTCTTTTCATCTATACAGTTTGGGAAAGCGGAGCAGAAACCTATATTGTTTCACTTTCCATTATTCAAATTTGTAAAATAATTTTTAGATGAGTCGGGGAGGCCATGGAGATCACTAATAACATCTCTTGTATCAGAAGTAATTTGGTTTGTAACTCTCTATGATCAGATCAAATAATCCTTTTATACCTGACCAAAATTGCTTTGTAGGGTTCATGTGCTATTGCTAATAATTATCATCACAGTGTGTCTTTGAACTATTAGGCATTATGTTATACACATTTTTATGATGAGGGTGTTAGAAACAGGGACCTGATGTTTCTTTTTGATGGATTCCCTGAAACACAAGCACTTTTCCTGAAATGAACACAAGTGTGTCCATTATTGGAATCTCTTGCAAACTACAAGTCAGCCTGCAAGTTCACAAAGATGTCATGGTACCCGCATGACCCCAGCTTCCTTCTTCTGCTGCAGATATCCACTTGGTTTGACTTAGTCTTACTGACTTCTCTTGATAAGGATAATAACCAACTTTAAAAAACAGGTAATGTCTTATTTTAATTGACCATTATCTTTTTAATACTGATCCATGTTGTGTCAAAGTAAGAATGCAGAATCTCTAAATTACTGTGGGAAGGTGTAAACTTAAGCTTTAGTCTTTTTTTTTTTTTTTGGTAAAACCGTGGGCAAACTTCTTAATCTTTGTAGAGTTATGTCTCTGTCCCTAGGGATTTCTTGCTGCATTAAATCTCCCAGCTATGTTTCTCATTTGGGGCATCATTCTGCACAGGTGGAGAAATATGATTCTAGTTTCTTCTAGAAAGCTTCACTTTATTCAGATTTCAACATAAAACATAGCAACTGCTGGTGTGCTAGTCAAAATTTTGTAATTTATTGGCCCTGTGCTAATGAATACTGAGGTGTAGACTTTTCACTCCCCCTTCCATTCACATGTTGATCCAAATCCTGTAAAATACAAACCATTTTGTAATTTTAACCACTATATTCATTTCAATGCAAGACTGACATCCCCATATGTGTTTATGAGATGCATCTGTCACTGTGACATTATACCTCACGTATTTTTGATAAGGCTTCTACTGTGGGGTCCCCCCAGGGATTTTGCAGTCCTCTGATAGTGGATGAGCAGAACCTGGAGGCTGAAGCCTGCAGCTGGTCAGACTGCTGAATCCTAGGTGCCAGCCAACAGGATATTTAAGCCTTATGCGTGTTATAAAAACGAGGGCAAATAAGAGAAGCCAGTATGATGTACTTTAAAAAAAGAGATTCAAGCTTTTTTCTCAGGGGCAGGGAATTGCAGAGTTTGAGGGGCTGCCTGAGTCTGGCTCCTGCCAGCTTTACCTTTGAGTTAAACAGCCAAAGTGTCCTATTTAAAAGCAGATGTAAAAATGAGGCGGGTAGGGAGAGATCATTTCTCAGATAATCTGGAGTCAGGCCATTTAGGCCTTAGCAGATTGTAACTGATATCTTGATTTTCACCAGGGAAGAAAATGGGTGGCCAGCACAAAGTAATGAAAGGCTTTATTACTGTACGGTATCTTAGAAAGCTCCTTCATTGTAAAGTGACAACTAAAAATTGCTTAATCAGATCAGTCTAAAAAGGAGAAAAAAAGTAAAAAAAATAAACTTTGCCAAGAGCTTGAAGACAGAAGTAGAAAAAGGCACAGGCTGGTGCATCACAGGAGGTCCCTTCCCTCCCTCGTCCTTTGCTGCACAGAAACTCTGGCTCTGAGGATCCCTCCAAGGGGGTACCGCTCTGTTCTCTCTCTCTGTACTCATCCCAAAGTGCAGATTCTGTCTCTGCTAAGTTGATTGCTTCTGGGTTTTATTCTGTTTGCAGCACAAAAATAGCAGGGAAGACAAGCAGGGAGGAAATGCTCCTGTAAAGGCTGCAGAGTCCTGCTATGTGAGAGAGCCTCAGCACCAGTGCCTGGTACTTGTTTTCCCTCACTTTTGGTGGAAAAATATGTCAACGGATGTCAAGGTAAATTCTTCTCTTCCTCTCTTTCCTCCCTTCCCCCCATCTCTCCTCCTTCAAGTCTGTCTTTGTGTCATCTCTTCAAAGTACACTACCTGTAAAATATTGATTCACAGCAGGCTGAGCTGCCAGGTTTAGATTTCTTTTTCACTGGCAGCAATAATAAACTACTACAGACAGTGCAGGCTCAGTACCAGCCTCATCATTGCACCACAAGCACATCGGTCTGTCTTATGCGTGACTCAACATAATGAAACAAGGGCCCAGAGGTATCTCTAAAGGAAGAGGGAACTGAGAAACAACCACAGGGGACATCAAAGCAGCCTAAGGAGGCTGTAAGCTGAGGATGTAGCAAGTGCCACCTTAAAGAGCAGTAACAGCAGCTCTGTTTATTCAAAATACCTTGTCAGAAAAAACCAATACAATAAAACAACTGGTGCCACTTGAGACTGGAAATGTAGAATAAACAAACTCTCTTTTCCCTCTGTTCAGCTTAAAAACAGGAATACCACCCACTCCTAGCTATCTTCATAGTCTTTGTGTTGTTGAAAAAAAGTGTCAGGAATGATTACAGGAAGGTAAAAAGACCCTCAATAGCTTATGGCAGTGCTATGAAAATTGTGCCTGGTGGGAGCAGTGGATAGACATATGCAGTGTATGAATTGTATTCCAATTTGATCAGAGACAAGGGTTTCTTGCCTTATGAGCTGTACAAAGAGTAAGGCAGAGGTTTTGGTGTAAACCAGGGTCCCATGCTGGCATTTCCCTCTTTGGTGTGCACTCACTGGAGTGCCTGAAGATGCAAGTAAAAAAACCAGGCAAAAGACAGATGTAAAATGTTCTTTGCTGAGGGGAAAAAGATGGAGCAAGGTATTATTTTCCTTACTGTAATACCCATATATATATTTTGATTTGTTTATACTCGTATTTTCCTTTAACTGTGACTGTTCTAAACAGTTCTCATGCAGAAGCAAATGGGAAAATGTCATATGATCTCTTGTTCTTGTTTTCCTGAAGCTTTCAGAAAGCAATGGAGGCTGTCTTGACATGCAGTGTTGAAGCTCTGAATGGCTGTGGCACCCCACAGGTTTCACCCCTGGGATCCTACACTTCCAATGGAGCTAGAATGCATATTTGAGCCCAGAAATTACAGTTCTGAAAATTGTCATCTGATCCCTTGAACTTTCATGGCACGACCCCTTGGGAACCCCTTCCAGCACGGGACTCAGATAAAACAAGAAGCCACTGCTGCAATGTGGCCAGTAGGTTGGAAATTCGGCTGTGTCCAAACAGATGCTGATACCTGAGGGGTTTGAAAAGCACTGAGAGGGGGGCTATTGCCTGGATTTAGATATCCTCAGATATCTGTGTCCAAGACAGCCTCTCCAGCATGAGCTGCTGAAGAAGAAGGGGAACTTCCAGGGTACAATATTTAAGCTGCCATCTGAGAGAGGTACCCAAAAATTGTCACACGCACTGATATTCATGTAAAAGCCTGGCTTTGTGTAAAGTACCCAGAAATTACAATCTGTGTACCCAAAATAATTAAATTAGTTTAAGAATATTGAGATTTTAAAAAGAACACATATAAAGGACTTACTTAGTTTCAAATACTTTGCAGTTTTAAGGTGCTCTAAGATCAGGTTTCCAGCTTTTTTTCCATGGTCACGGGCCCTGGAGAGGCAGTTATTCCTAGCAAAGGTGGATTTGCTATGGACATCTTGCTTCCCTCTGCTGCAGCTCCCTCCTATCTCTCTCACAGTGACACCGAGTTGTGTTACCACTGCTCCTCCTTGTGTCCCACAGTCCCCTCAGTGCCAGGTCAGCCACCGGCTGCTGGGATTTGCTGCCAGTTGCTGGCTGCAGAGCTCACACTGTGTATGGCAGCAATTTGTGTCTCTCCTCTTTACCCAGCCACAGATTTTCTCAAAGCTTGTCAAAATATCATAACTTTGCAAAATCTCTCTGCTCTGTCCAACGGGATCACAAGCTGTGAAGAAACAATGGGTGTGTAAAAGTCATCCTATGTACTGAGGCTCATACCAAAGACAAACCCACTCAGTTCTGGGGTAAACCCTTTTTCCGAGATTCAGGTCTCAATGATAGAAACAAAGCCAAGAGGTAGAGATAATGCAGTTACAATTTCTGCCTGGCCCTGACAGCTACCTTTATGGATTGGGTGTTCAGTAGAAATAATTTAGTGCCAGATTTTGCCACTGTCATTGCTGCTGAGCAGTGCAATACAGCCGCTGTCCTGCCGGGCGGAGCAGGTATTTCTTGCTGCACCCACATACCATTGCTCATGGGTGCCTCTCAGGGAGGAGAGACTGCTGCTGCAGGAAGCCATCCTCGGAGGAGCCAGGGTGCCTGGCTCACTCATCGACAGTGCAGGAGCTGCTTGGCAGGAGTGGGTTCCAGCACAGGTCGCCCTGTGAGCTGTCCCATTTGCCTGGTGGTGTATCAGCATTCCCCACGCTGATAGTCCCGCCCCCAGGTCTGCCCGGGCCATTGTCCCATTGGGAGCAAAGCGCAGGATTGGAGCCTGCTGGATCAGGACCTCCTTCATGTAGGCATGCAGCAGCAAGGAAGGAATAACACAAACGTGCTCAGGAAGCCACAGGGGAAAAACAAGACTAGAGACCCTGTGTTTGTAGTTGTCTTATTTTGACAGCATTTTGGATGAAACCTAGCCTGGGGCTCAAGGATAATCCAACACCTGGGTGTCCATTACCATTTCTAACTGGGTCTCCAGATGAATAGTTGTGTGGAAGTCCACCCCTGGCACAGCAATTTCATCCTGCATGCTCCCAAAGGTACAGACTTAGGTGGGGTGAACACAGTAGATCCCTCCATCGCCCTTCTAGTCCTTTCAGTGCTGTGCAGAAGGCTCTCAGCAGATAAAGCGACCACACCTAGGTTTATTTTTCAGCATCACTTTAATAAATACGAGGACAGCAGTAGCTGTCTTCCAAGGCATGATCTCCAGTGTGACCTCCTTTTTTATCGTGGGCTACAAACTTGGGTCTGCGTTTTGTGTTCTGTTCAGCAGTGAGCACTCTACTGTCAGTCAGGAAAGGATGTTGGCAGGGAACAGCACAAGATGGTGCTGCTGACAATCCTCTGTAAGCAAAGTGGAGAGCTCAATGCAAGCATTTCCCTCTCCTTCACTCTCAGAAACAATTCTTGCCTTGCCACTGGTGGGGTTCTGCTGAGACCTTTCTGGGGGTGATGTAAATCACAACAGTGCTCCCAGCCCTCTTCCACTGGAGTAGGTGGGAAAGGGCAACACAAGTGTTGTTCCCTCCCTTGGGCAGACCAGGTGAGGGTCAAGGAAACAGCAGTTATCTCCTTCCTCACGTGGCAAGGGAGGTGGTGGAGGATGCAGGAGAGGTGGGCTGGGTCCCTGGGTGGGCTCGTAATGTTTAGTCTCAACTCTTGAGGCTGCCCCTAAAGCAAGGATTTCTGTTTTGCCTGTGCCTCAGCCACCACAAAGATCCTTGAGATTCAAGAGAAGTTGGTAAACAACTTAAGATCTGATAGCTCATTTTTAACCCTTTTCCTATACCCTTCACTTCTCCTCAGTGCACCTGGGCTCTGCTGAGTGGGAGTGGGGATCTGGTGGATGGGGTGAGACAGTGGTGTGATTGATTGTGTTGCATGACTCCTGGAGAGGGATAATTGCAGCTCTCAAGGACCAGTGGCACTAAAGATTTGTTACATTTACATTTTGTCTCTATTACCAGATTGTAAGTTGCTCTAAAAGAAAAGGAAAAAAAAAAAAGAAAAATACTTGAGGAGCCTTGAAATTTAAAACAATTGAGTCAGAGCAACACATTTAAAATGGAGATGTTCCCTGTTTAATTGCAGACAATATCAAAGGTAGTCCCTGCCTGTGTTCCTTCCCTCACTGACAGGGAACAGCCCTTACTTTTCTCTTCCATCCCTGCTGTCCCATTTCTGGTTTACAACATCAAAGCTTAAAGGGCTGTGGTTCTCCCCCACTAAAAAAACCCAGCCAAACAAAACAAACCAACCAACCAGAAACAAGAAAAAAAAAGCCACAAAAGAAAAAGAAAAAAAAGGCAGGTTCCAGCCTTTTTCTTTGAGGCTGCCTCTCCATTTACTTACTGTGCACTCTCCCTTCCCTGCATTTTCAATAAGGCAACATAAGCATCTTTGAGGGATGCTCCCTGGTCTGCACTTCACTGCCTGATACTCACAGATCTCTTGCCACTTTTCTGGCTGGGGTCCATGGGGCAGAAAGCAGGCACAGGCTTCTGGTGAGGGTGCTGAGCCTGGATTTAGAGATCCCATTGCTCTGACACAGTGAGTGTGAATACACAAAGGAAAGGTAAATGAGCACATATAAAGGAGGAATTTTTTTCAAATCTTTTTGTAACCGTGGTGGTTTGACCCTGGCTGGACACCAGGTGCCCACCCAAGCTGCTCTATCATGCCCCTCTGCAGCTGGATGGAGAGAGAAACATAAGGATGGCTTATGGTTTGAGATGAGGACAAGGAGAGATCACTTGTCAATTACCATCATGAGCAAAACAGACTCAGCTTGGGGAAATTAGTTTAATTTATTAACAGACAAATCAAAGTAGGATAATGAGAAAATAAAACTACACCTTCCCCACACCCCTGACTTCTTCCCAGGTTCAACTTTACTCCCAAATTTTCTACCTTCTCCCTCTCAGTGGTAATGGAGGCTGTGGTCAGTTCATCACACGTTGTCTCTGCCACTCCTTTCTCCTCACTCCTCATACTCTTTCCCTGCTCCAGAGTGGGGTCCCTTCCACAAGAACCAGTCCTCCACAGACGTCTTCACTGTGAGTCCTTCCCACTGGCTGTAGTTCTTCCCAAACTTCTCTAGTGTAGGTCCTTCATGAACAGACTGCTCCAACATGGGTTCCCTATGGGATCACAAGTCCTTCCAGGAACCTGTTCCAGCATGGACTCCTCTCTCCACGGGTCCAGAGGTCCTGACAGGAGCCTGCTCTGGCACAGGCATCCTACAGTGTCACAGTCTCCTTTGGGCATCCACTTGCTCTGGCAAGGGATCCTTCATGGGCTGCAGTGGAAATCTGCTTCTTTGAGGACCTCCATGGGCTGCAGAGACACAGCTGCCTCACCGTGGTCTGCACCAGGGGCTGCAGGGGATCCTCTGGTCTGGTGTCTGCAGCACCTGCTCCTCCTCTTTGTCCACTGCCCTTGGTGCCTGCAGAGCTGTTTCTCACAGATACTCCCACTCCTCTCTGGCTGCAGCCACTGTTGCACAGTAACTCTCCCCCCACTTCTTAAATCTGTCTTCCCAGAGGTGACACCGTCATTGCTGACAGGCTTGGACTCGGCCAGAGGTGGGTCCATCCTGGAGCCAGCTGACATTGGCTCTGTAGGACATGGGGGAAGCTTCGGGCAGCTTCTCATAGAAACCACCCCTGTAGCCCCCCACTACCAAAACCTGGCCATGCAAACCCAATTGAGTACCTCTCTTTCTTTCCTTAAGAATTTATGAGTTTGTCCTAGCAATAATAGTGTGCTTGATCTTTCCTCCTTTATTATGGGTTTATAGCAGATACTAAGCCTGTCTGATAAATTTAGACTTGATTCAAGTTAATATTTTAAAATCTTTTGTGTTTTCTGTGAAGGCCTCACGACTGCTGTCTTTTAAGTCCATTCTTGGTTTCATGCTATAGACATCAAAATTTTGCTCATAATTTAATTCAGAGTCTCTGTTCCTTGTTCTCATCAGTCATTAAAAGCTCAGCCACTCACCAGAGGTTTGTCTTTTGTGGTACTTTTTGGTCGCAGCTTCTTTTTCTCTGAGGAAAGGGTCTCAATGAAGAGCTGTGATTTAAGAATTAAGGTGATGGCTCTGTGCAGAAAGCATTCCAGAAAGCTCTTTTGATTTCCTGTTTCCATATGAGGGCTTTTAAGGGATTTTTTTTTGGTGGAAATCCTCTGTTTTTGTTGAAATGGAATTGACAACACACTTGGTGATGCTGTCTTGATTATAGGGAAAAGTTAATTGTTCTTGATCATTAGAAACAGGGCATTTTGTCACTTGTGTTTGTGCTGATTTCTGTTTCTCAGGTGGTAATTGTTCCTCATATTCTTTTCTTCCACAGTAACAAGGAAGAAACAGTTTTCAGGCAATTTCTTCACTTATTCTATATCACTTACTCTTTTTCCCCTTTCGTTGACTCTGCCACAGTTTTCCCACAGCTGTTTTACAAAGACAAAGTAGTTTGCAGAGCTGAGATGTATTCTTCCATAAGTGGCACCCTTTCCCAGCCTTTTCCAAAGCACTTCTCCTAGTGTTGATGTTACAGATGGATGAAAGCACCGTGTAGTGCACTGAGGGCTTCATCATCCCCTGTGCAGACCTGATGCCTGTAGTACTAATGCAAAGCTAATGGGCACAGAGAAGTAGCTAAAAACATGAATGAATGCTAGGGAGGAGCACTTGAGAGGAAGAAGATTAGAAAGTCAAAAGTACAATATGCCATTTTAGGACAATAACTCTGAAATAAGAAGTAGAAAGATGACCCTTACAATTGCATGATATATAAAAGCCGGTGAAATCACGCCTATGTTTCTGGCTTCCAAAGGGAAGGACACAAGTGCACGGTCTGTTCTGAGTATTTCTTCAAACAGAAGAACCAAGGACACGAAGGTATCGTGTTTCCTTTGCCATTTCACCATATTACCAGGAAGGCAGCAAGTCCATGGCTAGGTGTTGACATGGTTTCCCTCAACTTTTTAACCCTAGCACTGATCTGTTAAGATTGCCCCACAAAACCCGTCATATAAAATAGCACAGCAAGACTGCATCTTGTTGTGTTGAAAATACTGTAGACAGGGCTCTGCTTCCAGTGGGAATACCCAAGGCTTACACCAGTTGGCCAAATTTGGCCACAACATTCATAGGGAAAAGCACATCTTTTGAAACTGTACCAAACATTAAACAAAACAGGAATATTGGTACTGTGCATCTGCAATGCTAAATATTCAGGTGTGAAGATTTTTTACTCATTATGCAGTTGTAAAACAATGGGAAATAAGCCACTGAAATAATTCCAAGCTGAGGGAGGATACATGTCCCTAAAACCTCTCCCCCCCCAAATATCTTCATGGTAAACAAAAGCTACATGTAATAATTAAAAGAATCAAAATCAATCTCTTTAACATTTGATGATTATTCAGAATGTTCTAGGGTATATGTCAGAGGGAGGTAGGGAAGAATAAACCAAGATTTTACTAGGCCAGTGCTTGTTTAAAGATGTTTCTAAATTTAGTGTAATACACTCATCACTTGTCAGGCACAATGCTGGTCACCAGCGTGGCTGAGGGAGAGAAATAGATTATATTGCTATGTAGTAGGAATCGTGCTTAGCTATTGGTCTCTGAAACAGCTGTCGGTAAAATCCCTCTGCTTCACAGGGAGATTCCAACAGCTGGAATAACTGACATTGTCAGAAAGTGTGATGCAGTGACTTCCTCCTGAACGGAGACAAGTACAGGACATGTGGAAAATGGGGTGGGAAGAATGGGAAATTACTGGGGCAGGGCATTGATTGGCTCTTTTCTTACTCTTCTTGCTAGGCCCTATTCCTGGTCAGTGCAAAGGAACAGACAGCCCAAGGGTCCTTTGGAATGCATCTGAAGAGCAGCTCTGTTGTTCTGCGTGAAATGTATCTGTCTCAGCTACTGAGACATTTAGAGGCTGTAATTTGCGCAGGCTTCTGTTCTCAGTTGGTGCACACCAGCCTGATGAAGTTCTTAGTGCTTTTCCTTGGCATGTGGGGGCCCCACTCTTTGTCCCAGAGCAACCAGCCCTCCTTCCTGAGGGCAGCACACACCTTTCCCCACATGGGGCTTTGCTAGCACTGCTCACACTCTTCAGTCTGTTTTATATTCCTGCAGTGTAAGACCAAAGGTTTCCACTAAAACAGTAATCCTGAAAAGCTGGAATCAAGCAGACAAAATACTTTGAAATAAAGTGTATGTCTTTCTCCTTTGAGCAAAGGTAGATGGCACAGTAAACATTTCAGCACCATCAGTACAGTTTCTGCTAGTGCTGAATATTGACTGCAGAAATCTATCTGACCACACAACTGCTTTAACAAAGCATCTCACCTTCAGAAGTGAAACTGCCCATTAAACTTGTTGGCTGTGCTTCAGCTGGCTCCCAAAGTGAAGCAGATGTACACACTATTTTCTCTAGCAATGTTTGCCTGTTTTTGCATACCTGTTAAGTCAGTGCTGGGCAGGGACTGGTGGTTCCCATGTGGTTGGGTTTGCTGGTGGTGGGGAGACACCAGGGGTGGCTTTGTCCAATTTGGGCACAGTTTGACCATAAAAAACTGTGGCTGATTTAGGGCCCCACTGAGAAATGTCTGCTGACAGGGTGTACTGCTCTGTGTCTGCTTTCCTGGCTCTGGGTCCCACCTCTCATCCTCCAGTATGTTTGTGTCAACTCCATGGGGTTTCTCAGGAAGGCTATAGAGCTGTAGCTGCAAATGCTCCTTATTCATTGCAGAGGCCAAAAGGATTGCTGCTGAAGATGGCACTCATCGCTGTCACAGTTTCAGCCTTTTGTGCATTGGAGGAGGATTATCAGTAAAGTTACAGTATCCTTCTCCAATGCACAAAACTTTGATGATTCTTTGAAAATATCCTGTTCCCATTCGAAGATATTTTCTCTGTACTCTCTCTTCCCATCCTAATTACTGTATTCGTAACTATGAGATTTAAAAGATAGTAGCAGGTCTTTACTGGGTGCCTATGTGTTTCTTTTCCTGAACTTTGCAGCATTTACTTTGTTTTTAAGAGTAGGGCTTTTCTGTGCCAGCCTATAGGCTATGGGCCAGATCTAAAGCTGCCATCAGAGGCCTTGGTCAGCTCCCAGCAGTGAAACCCCAGCCCCATGCATTTACGAGGTGCCTGCAATGAAGAATTGGGTGCTAGGTGTGCATGCCGAGGTTCCCTGAAGAGAGGTCCTGTTTCCATGAGCTACAGAGGCCAAGATTGCTGTTTGCAATGGAGTGGTCACTTGATACTTGACTGAATATTTTGGCAATTGTAATAAAATTGTACCCACAGGAAAGCGATAAATGGGGCTTGATCCTTCCTATGAATCTCCATTGTCCAAGCACAGAAATTCTTATTAGGCGATTTAGCAACAAAGTATTAGATTTCTAAAACTCCTGAGCTATAAAGGCATTACCACAAGCTGCCAAATATATAATCCTTTTATATGGATTGTAATTAGCTATTGTTTGTTTGGTGCTTTGGAAATGTAAGAGGCAAAACACGGTTCTAAACTGTTCTTTTTCTAGTGGGACCACTCTGGAGGTGGCAGAGCCTCCAGGCAGGGCGTTCTGCCTGCTCCTGTCCAGCACCGCTGCTGCCAGCTGCTTCAAAGGGCTGTGATGAGAGAGGAACAAAGCCATCCATGGCTCCAGCTGATCTGGAAGAGTGCTTTAGAGTCTTCCACTTCCTTCCTTCAATTTAAGTGTGATGTTCTCCCTTCTGCCTCAGCCACATGTAGTGTGTCTCTGATATACTGATATAAAAGCCTTGAACTCTAGTGCTATCAACTGTAGATCTTAGAGAAGCCTCAGGAAATGTCCTTAATTATTTAAAAGGAAATGTCTAATAATAATAGCATGCTATCTGTGGTTAAGTGAGCAGTGGCAGCATGATAGATTTTTTAAAATACATTGAAGGAGAGCATTGGCTTGGTGAATCCATGAGGACCATGAAAGTCATCTGATGGAACAGCTTTGGATTGTCCAGACACTTCGTATGAAACAACCACAGAGGAAACATTTTGCACATTTCTGAGGTTTCAAGGGAATGTAATGCCTGTGGACCCATTGATGTTGGCAATCGTAACATATCTCACCCCAGTTCACTCTGCTTGGCTGTGTCTGGGCCAGTAGGCAGCATGGTTTGGCAGGAGCAGGTAGGTGACATTACTCAGTCGGTGCCAAACCCTTCCATTCACCCTATACAGAATTAGAGGGCATTATCAGGTCTGGTGCCATGGGCTGAATGCCCACAGTGTTGGAGAACATGAATGATGCTCATCAAGTGCACCTTCCATAGAGCAAATCTGTTCTGGGCATGGGTTGTGGTGAGAGCCAGAGCTCTGTGAGTGAGTGCCGTGGGAAGGCTTCCAGTGAAACCACCCTCTGGATCTGAGGCTGATCAGAGAGGCTGACATGGACTCATCCTTCTTCTGCCAAATTGGTGGTGCAGGCATCCTCCCAATCTGTGATGTTTTACATCCCCCTGGCTCAGTATTCCTTAAGGTCCTGAGGAGCCTTTGCCCTGGAACGCTAGTGCAATGGCAAAAAGGCTGTTCAGGACTTGGTGTCTCTGTGTCATGTCTTCTGGAAATATAAATGCCTAAACCCTCACTGATAAAGAGAAGTAGAATTTGTCGTCACAGCACCAGGGCCTACCAGGAAGGGCTTGTTACCAGAAATATTGCAGCAAATGGGATTGGCAAAGGAGATAAGAGCTTCTTTATTTGAAAGTGTTGTGAATACTTGTGAGCGTTAAAAGAGCCTTTCATAAGACTGACATACAGCAAATAGAATTAATACTCCTTCTATTACTCTCTTGATCTTTTGTAACTCAAGATTTCCCCAAATTCACTGTTGCTTGTAAAATTGTAGGCATTAAATCAGATATCATCAGGGTGATGCTATTATTTCATTAGAAGTTTGGCACACAGAAACCTGTTTTAAACTGCTTGGGATAAAATAATAATGATGATGATGATAATAATAATAATAGTAATGATGATAGTAACCACCTGTGATTATGTACGGCTGTAAATGGAGGGGAAGTGAAAGCATTTTGCTCAGCAGTTCACAACACAATATGAGAACAATTACTTTCAGACTTTGCTGCTTTTTCAGCAGAGCACACATTTAAAAATTTGAAGTCAATGGCCTTAGAGAACCTTCATGCACAGCTTGTGAACATTAAGCCCGTTTTACAACATGCTGCTGGCTAGGACAGCATGGCAGGGTCCCACCCCAGTCTCTTGGGAATCGATGGCAGTCGTCTCCTAATGAGAAAGGCTCCGAAACTCGGCACTGATGTCACGGTGGAGTCCCCACTGAGAATTTGACACCAATGGAGAAAAAAGTTCCTCTTTTGGCAAGGTGTATGAATATAAAGGAACTTATAATTGGATTTCCTTAAAGACTTGTAGAACTAACACTCTTACAACTCTTTACATTGAAAGGAAGTTCTTTTAAATTCTGTTAGTTCTCCAGCCTACATTTTTTAGAAAAGTAAGATGTGCAGCTTCTGAAGAAAGCCAGGAACAATGAGGTGAGCCGTATTTGCATTCACGAGTTATTCTTTGGTGGCACGTTGTCATCTTTTGTTGAAATATCACAACTTTCAAAAAGACTCCTTTGAAGCTAAAGAATTATATTTCATCTTGTTTTCTAAAAAGTTACACTGAATACACACTTTGAAATGACAATGTGAGATCTGACTGCCCTTTAGCATAGGTCTGTCACCTAAGGTGCCTGTGTTCAAATCAAGGTCATTGTGTTTTCTGTTAGCTGTGGATGATAGTACACATCACCCTCTATCCACACCACTGGCATCCCAACATTTGGAAGATGAGCAAGAGTGAGCTAATAAGGGCATTAGATTTAAATACTAATCTCTGCTTTGAGTGGTTTCTCAAGATCAAAGTTGAAACTGATGCGGGGCTATATGCCATACAGAATTAATACTTCACAAGACTGAAAAGAAGGTGTTTTAAATGTCTGAGGTATGCAGTGCTGAAAGACTTCTGCTCTCACTAATCAGTGGGACAGAGCAGTCCCAAACTTTTAAGACAAAGCAACCATGGCAGAATTATGAACCAAGTGACACCTCCAGTCTGGAAGCAGTTTCTTTCTTTACACGAATTGACAACAAACAGCAACAGTTTACAGCCAGTCTTAAAATGGGCATTAAGAATGTATCTGCAGTAGGAAAGCACCTCAGCCACAAATGGGAGTTCAAGAACTTGCATGGATTGGCACGAGGTTCTCTGAACCACCTGTTTCTCTCTGCTGTCTGTAGGTTTTCACCCTGATCTGCACTGGTGACCAATGTAGGCACAATCAAAATGTACTTGAAACTTTCAGTGAAGAAGCCCAGTGAGCTGCTTTGCATATCCTAGATTTTAATGTACTCATTGACTGTCTTGCTGCAATCTTGTCTTATTAACAATGCACTTTTATTCAGGTAGTTACTATTCTGCAGGAGTCCAGCCCAAAGCCTGCTGTTGAATCATCCTTCATGACCCAGGCAGAAAGCTCAGCTCCTGTGCTGCCAATTCCCTGTTAGCTAAAAGGAGAACATGAAATTAGTGGTAAACTTGTGAGGCCTGTTTAAATAATCTGGGAAAAAAAATGCTTTTTAGCATTTGAAAATGAGGCATATAGGGGATTTGATTTTCTTCTTTACTGTTGGGCTAAATCCTGAACCCTTTACACAGGCAAAACCCTGGTCTGGAGTACTTCTGAGAAGAAATAGCGACCAAAGCAGCATTTGTTGCAATGGCTTTGACAGTTCTCTGGTTATGATGCCCAGTGAGTGCACTGCTTTCCAAGAACGTGCCCAAGATCTGGCAGAAACATGTCATTTCAGGACTGACTTGCTCTTAAAGAGGCATCAATTTTGCTCTAAGTGCTGTTCCATTAAGAAGAGCTGCAACTGACGCTAGGACTTTATGTTAATATGGAGTCTGAAAGCTTAAAAACATAGACTGCTCAGCAATTAGGAAACTGCACATTGATTAGGAGATCTGAATTTGGTGCCTTGCCAACCTTACAGATTTCATATATGACCCTGAATAATCACAGGACCAAATTTGCGAAAGGGTGCATTAACCCCAGTCGAAGTTGGCCTCACTTTGCCGTGGCTCATCTAAGCAACAGCTTCTGCTCTATGCGAGACATCTCTGTCTCGCAGAAAGAAAGATCCATCCCACCTGGTTTCCCAGGCAAAGAAAAATAGCACACTTTTTTGCTATTGCTGATCATTTTTGTTCTGTACTCAGGGAGCCTGTCCCATTGGGCCAAGAATACCTTCCTCAGCCCCCAGGTACCTTGAGAGAGGCCCGTTATTTTCTGCTGCTGGATTTCTCTAGTCTTCCTCTGCACATGGGCAGAGCATCTGCATTGCAGACTTTTGTGGTGGAAGGGACCACTGGGGTACTAAGCCTTTCACTGCACTAATCCCAAGGGAATCTGGCCCTTCTCTCCCAGCTGGGAACCCTTCATCTCTCTGTGTGTCTGTTTCTTATTTGTACAGTGGAGATAACGACACTACCACATCCCACAGGGATTTTGCAAACAGAAATCTATGAATATAGTCCTTGGGATTAGCAGAAAGACTGTGATGATTGGGATCACAGAAATACCCAGATAGATCTCTTAGGGAAACAGCTGGTAAAGGTATTGGGAGGGATTTAATTGCCCTCTGAACAATTAAAATAAAAAAAAGCCATAGTTCTAACTTACTAAGTAAGACTAAAACTAAACTATTGGATTTTGTTCTGCTTAAACGAGAAAAACTGCAGATTTTGTAATTAGGTAGTAGAATTCTCTGATGCATTCAGTTGCTTTTATTATCCAATGGTTTACAAAATCAGAGTAATCTCTGAGACCTCTTGTAATGGGTTTAAGTAAACCCACTGGCAATTAACATGAATGGAAAAGGTTGCACCCAAACAATCACAAGCCTGGAATGGTTAGCCCTGTCATTTATGGAGAAATCAGTGCTGAAATATGTGCAGCAGAATTTTCTCTGGATTTGAGGGGGAATTGCATACCCACTAGTGTTCCTGTCTCTGAAGGTCAGCTGTGGAAAGAGATGGTCAAAAGAAACTGGCTAGAAATCTTACTGCAGTGGATACTAGAAGTGAACATAATTTTTAAATCATCAAAACAGAAGGTACAAATACTATGACTTGTGATCCCAGCCTGCATTGCTCCATTTCCACTCTCCTAAGCTCTTTTATGTCCTATCATGAGTCTGAATCAAGTGACCAGACTGGCTGTGCTGAGACACCATGAAATCTTGTGGCACCTCTTCTCCCGTGGCACAGGGGCAGCTCGGGGCCCTGGGACCTGAGCTCAGTCATTGCACACTCTTTCTCTTGGTAGCAATGTCTCAGGTGAGCAGAGCAGCCCTGGCAATCGCTACTTGTGAATTGTGCCAGGAGCCAGCACACGCTGCCACTGCTGCCGCGGCAGGTAATGCCATGGAGAACAGGCTGCACCAGCTGCTGGGACTCTCTGTGTGTGCTCTGTGTTTGGGCTTCAAAAAGTGTATTTATTAATACAGTCCTATTGTTTTATTTTGTTGGGTTTTTTTTTCCTTATGCTTCCATATACTTTCATTATGAAGCCTATGAGTTTGCATTTATTAGAACTGAATTTTGGTTTTGCATAATCTCTTTGCTATAATACTGGCATTGTGCTGGTATTGAACGCATCTTAATTCCACCACTGCTTATTTTCTTGACCTATGGAGAACTACGGTGTGTGGACAGTACTCATTAAACCTTGTCTGCATGCAGTTTACCTTGCTGTTTCTGTCAGTCCTAGGCTTAGTGAGAGGGTAGGAGAACAGCTGAGAGAGCACAAAGAAATAGACAGGGACATTTCCAGGCACTGTGAAAAGCAAGATAGTGGCATGTCCCACTAAGAGGGCTGAGGCCAGGCAGTACATACAGTTGATTAATTACATATCTGCATGATGCTAGACACCATACAGATGTACTGTATCTTTCTCTAAGCCCTCAGGGCCAATGCCCCTTAAATCATCCATTCCAATGGTGTCATCCACTGCACAAGCTGGCACATATAGTTACATAAGTATCAGCTGACATTTCACATAAATAGCGTGATCAAAGGCAATACAAGTTCTTTTTGACTATGAAATTAGGCAAATCATGATTCCAGAAGACACCCTGTTCTGCTGGCAACTGTTCCCTGAGAGATATTGCCATCTACAAAGTGTGATTCTCTAGGAATACGATGTGGAAGCAGAGGTCCCCAGAGCAGGCTGTGCAATTAAGATCAGCCCATTTATCCCAGGCTTTGACACCCTGTTATGTCTGTGTGCGTGATGACTATTTCTGCGAGACAGGGTGTTCAAGAAGATCACTCTTTGAGGGATGGTGGGGACCAGGAGCTGGACCGGGTCGGGAATATGGACAGGCTCATGTTTTGTGAGGAAGAGCTTTAACATGGGGTGCGGAGGCTGAGAAATCTCCTGTGCCTGGAGGAGGGCTGGATGTGGCTCTGATGAGGGGAGAACAGACACTCTGGACCCCATGCTTAAACTGGGGTGCCTCCTTAGTGGGTGACTGCCCTGGCAGGGCTCTGGCTGTGAGCACCCCCTGTGTGTGCAGCTCTGCGAGGGTGAGCGTGCCTCATGCCTGAGTGACTGGCAGAAGACAGTTGCAGCATGCTGCTCTCTTCAAAGCCTTCTGGGGAACCCTTCACGGGCGTCCTATTTCCTCCAGCCCACGACAAAGTGGCAGAAACTGAAATCTGATTTACAGCTTCCATTCGCCTGCTTTAATGGACCAGGGTGTGATTGGAGCTCGCACGCCTTGCTGCTCATCGCATCTGACAGTCCAGACTTGCACCTCCAGGACTAGGAGGGCCACATCCTGCTGCTGCTCTCATTATTTCACTCCAGTTAATAATGTCTGTCTCTGTATGGGAGGCTTTTTTTTTTTTTTTTTTTGTATGGAAAAGTTAGGAAACAACTCAAGCCCTGTGATTTTCTCAGATATTACGTTCATTATGTTCTCATCAATGTAATAGTTGGATTCTCCCATGATACGACAGGAGCATGAACAGAGATTACAGCTGAACAATCCCTTTTACAAGAACAGGCCCTTTATCACTGTCTCCTACCCCCCTCTGCAATATTCTGAGGTTTTGACAGAAACTCAGTTTCTGAAATCTTAAAGAACTGTATTAAATACCACTATTGTGATTTCTTTTCACTGTGCATTTGGCTTCCTCGTTCTTATTCTGAAAAAAGAACCCTTGGTTCTGATATGGGATCTGCATAACATGAACAATAAAGGGAGGAGCAAAGCATTCAGGAGAGCCTTTCACAGTTTTTTTTCTTGTATTTTTCCATCCTTCTCCTCCTCCTGCATTAGATTCTCTAAGTGTTATTCTACTTGCCCTCGAATAAACAGCCCTTGTGAAACTTTGGGTTCAATTAAAGTCTTAAATATGCCACTACCACCCTTCTTAACTGTGCTCAGACTTGATTGTATAGATATAAAGGTAAAATTTCTTTCTCAACCTATATATATTCGAGAGAGCACCAAAATGCATTCTAAAATGGGAAGAAAAAAGGCTGAGGTTTTCATGTTACAAGGCAATTTTGGGAGTACGAGCTAAGAAATCTGCCATTGTGCTTTACATATGATGTTTTTTTGCCTAAAAAAGACGTTACCACAGATGTAGCATGACTGGAAGCATGATACAAAAGAATAATCAGGCAGGTGCTGCCCATAATTATTTTGGTAATTTTAAATCCTCGAAAATACTCAGGTATTTGTATTTGTTACCTCTTCTAATTTGTCTTGTAAATAGGTCTGTTTACAACACAGAACTGAAAGCATACGAAAGAAGGAAAAAATTCCCACTCCCATTTCTCCTAGTTTCCACTTACATTTCAAAATCTACAGATTCCTCTACTTCAGATCCCAAAGTTGGAGGTGCTAAATTTCCCTTCCAAGCCAGCACTTTGATTCATTTTTCTTCTGTTTTAAGAAGTAGAAGAAGAGAAAAAAAAATATTCCATGTTCTTGGTGGAGAGGTACAGAGTGGATATTATCTAAACTTCCAGTGAATCACAGCTGACAGTGCTGCTATTTCTAGGCCAGAGAATCACTCTTTGAACAAAATGCAATTGCTGTGTCTTTTCAACCTGCGCTTCAGCAGAGTGAAACAGCAGGATTCCCGTACTGTATAATAACTGTCAGAAACAATTTCTGCTCTGTAAGTGAGGTGAAGCAAAATGTCAAAATATTTGAATACATTTCATTGAGGATATCTTCTTTTAAATTAGTGAAGGCTAGAGGAAGAGAATCCTATTCTCTCGCATAATAAATATGCATGGAACAGTGGGGCCAAGTGAATTCTAATAAAGCTGGGTCCTTGCTCGTTAATGTGTTAGAGAACAACAACAATAAAACACAATAATTATTAGTTAAAGAAATGCCAGCACTGGCCTTTTACCAGCACTCCTGAACATATAAATCGCAATAAATTTAGACTGTCTGAAGATGCTGCGTTAATTACCATATTTTATAAAATGCCTTGGGTAGAGGGGAGCAATCACAGTGACCGAGGAGGATCCCAGCCTGAGTGTACACAGCTCGTTATTAGTACAGCTGCTTTCCTTGGAAATCATTAGCCAAACCATGTTATCTATGCTCCTACCCAGAGAAGAATGGTAAGGAAAGTTTACTAACAAGACCTCGTAATTTCGTAGGATTTTCCAGCCCAAAGCAGTTTATGAAGAAAATGCTTGAGACTTTGCAAACACCTAGAGTTGAGACACTTTCAGTGTAATTACCTTGAATTTGCAAACAGTTATGTGCTCCCACTTACTGCTTGCAAAGGAAGGCTGCACAGGTTAACAAGTCTCGTGCCCAGTGATAAGCAGCAAGGTGACACACTTGTGCCCAGGAGGATGGGTGAGCAGAGCACCTAGTTCATGTGCCCCAAGAGCTGCCAGTCATGAAACCCTTTCCAGCAATTTAATACAAGATTCAAGAAAGCTGCCAAGTACCAGAAGAGACCTGTGACATTGAAGGGCAGAGCCTTTATCTGAAGTCCCACAACGGTGATGGAATTACATGGAAGCATCTCAGCAGCTCTAAGATGTGGATCACTCTTATGTGCCATGGACAAGTTGGCTCCCTGCTAATGTGACGTGGAGCACCAAAACACTAAGGTAATGGACGCATCCAGAACAGTGTTTTGTGCAGCTATAGCCAATTCAGAGTAAAGCAGAAAAAAGCCTGCCAGAAGCCAAGCTGTACGGTGAGGAAAGGGAAAATTACCCCCAGCCCCTGAAGGTCACCTGTGGAAACTGAAACGTCACACTAATGTGAGGGAAAATTCAGTGAAATATATATTTGTACAGGTATAATTCCAGAAAGAGGAATATGAATGCCCACAAAAAACCTCCCTCCAGTTTCCTGAGTGAATGCTCTTGCTGGCTGTATTGAAATGCTGAAGTGGCTCCATCATTAAGGTGCTGAGCAGAAATAATAAGCACAATTTATAATGACATGGGCTCACGAACACACACATACAACACACAGAGGCAGGAATTCTCAGTGTCAGTGAAAATAAGGCTGGCCCTGAATTGATTTAGGATTCATTAGTTCACAGAGCTCATTATGCAACATCATGAGATAGCAGTTCAGTCCTATTCTTGGTTCACTACTATAACCCGCTAAAGCATTATTTTTGATGTTGATGCCAAAATGTTCAGGTCTGAAAAAGCCCATTTCTAATAATTTTTTAACTTATTATTTTTAAAAAAATTATTGATCTGAGTAGCTAATACTGATGGACTATGTAATACACTGATCTTCCCATAAATTCCTACTCTGCTTGGCATTGTGATCCTTTGCCCATTTAGGACTATGGAAAAATCTCTCAGGAGGTGATCAGAACAGGTTAATTCAAATTACTGTACTGTTTTGTAATGGAAACCAGAAAAATTTTTTTGGTAAAAAGTTTACACTTACAGAAAAAATGAAAAATACCTATGTTGCAGGGTTTTCTGCTGAAACTAATATCAGTCAATAGCCTTGTTTAGAAATGTCGACCAAATTCGTTGCATTCCAAACTTCTACTAGAGAAGGAGATTAAACCACAGTAAATATCTGTCTAGATGCCCAGTTATCAGAAGGCATTTTGATGGCAGTCCAGTGTGTAAGGACAGATTACAGCATACTGACTGTGCTGAACACACTGCCAGTTACACCAGTTCAACCAAAATGCATCACTTTTAGTACAGGACTTTTTGTATCTATCCAATGTGTTTCCTCTGTAGGATAAAAAAAAAAAGAATAGAATTTACACTGGTTGTTTACATTCTTAAGATGCCTGGGTGATTTTATTTTGAAGGCAAGTGATAGCAAATAAATAATGCTGTTTTCTTTCAGATAAAAACTTCCTAATGTGTGAGGATTCTGCTTGTTGATGTGATTGCTGGGTTGCATTATTTAAAATAACGTAGCTAGAGATTACAGGTTTCTTTGGTAATACTGAGATAAAATTACAAACCATTTTGCTGGTGTTCAGAGGAAGATAATGGCAGCCCTTGGTAATGTACAGTGGTCTGCCAAAATTGCTGAAAAGAAAGAGGAAATTTCATCTAATCCACATAAATTGAGTGTGGGGATTATCAGGCTCTCTGAAAAATGCTTGTTTTAGTTCTGGTGTGTGGCAGGTAGATATCCAAGATGAAATATGTATCTCTGCCCACCTAACCATAGCATATTCAGGATTGGTCTCAATTGTGTGTTTGCAAGTATTTTGAGTAAATTCAACAATTGTAATTGCCTTGTTTTCCTCATAGTTTCTTTCTGTTACCGCTCAGCCTAATCTCTCTCTTCTTCTTATGTTTTTTCACCCTGGGGATCGAGGGATTGTCTCTAATATAATTTAATACCTCTCTCATTACCAAATTTTGATTCTCTTCTCCATCCTATTAAAATTCTGACTAGTTGAAACCTCTTCTGTATGTAATATTCCTTGCTACAGACTTCTTGCTGACTGTTCTTTTATCTGTTTACACTGTACACATCCTGTTGCTGAGCATGCACCCTTATCACAGACTGAGTGAAAAAAATAGAAAAAATGTTAATTTGTAACAATTTTTTGTTAATAAATGTCTTCTTTTATTTGAAGATTACACAGCTCATAATGGTTCTCTTACTGTTCTTTCTGGTCTATAGCAATGAGAAAATAGAAATGAAAAGGTTGTCTTTCAGTGAACTTTTTAACTAGTTTCGGACATATATACACAAGGGTAATACATTACTTTTGGAAGAATCAATCTGACATATAGTCAAATGTCTTAAATTCATTGAATAGTATATTTTTAAGGGTATGAAAGCAGGCTCCTTGGTAGGAATTAGGAAGCACACCATTTGCAGTTCAGATGTCAGTATTTTTTGCTGTTACTGTGGCACCAAAGAACAGGCAGAGTTACCATAAGCCTTCTAAAAGCTTAATATGTTTTCATTTTTACTTACCTAAAAATGTTGATGGGATTCTGTTTGTCTTTTCCAGAAAATGCTCTACCGAGGAGGCAATCAACAATACGAATGTTTGATGAGGTAAATGTTTTGACGAAGTCATAACCTTTTCTTATGCTTTTACAAGAAAAAAGTAATACAGACTTGAATGGGAGAGTACAATGCACAGTGAAATAAAGATGACTCTGAACAAACAGAAAAAGGAGAAGGTACTGTAGGACAGCTCTTGCCTTTCATGTGGGTTCCCAGTACCTCAGAAACCCCAAGTCCCTCTGAGAAGCCAAAGCAAGAGCTGATGAATATAATTGACCCTATCACAATTTAAATTTCCTGGCTGAGGTGATATAAAAGGTTTGGATCGAATCTATTGAAGCAGGATAGCAGGTTTGGATCAATGCTCTTTCATATTACTGTAGCAGTGGAACATCAAAATTCCTGTAAATATTTCTCTTACAGTTGCCAGTAATTATCTGTGTAAATGACAACCGAACAGCTTTAAAATAAATTTAAATAATGAAATCAGCTGCCATCTCTATATTTCTCACTCATCATAATCTCTTGTCTTTTGTTCTTTCCTACCCCTGTCTGTGTTTCCTTCATCATTTTTCCTTCAATCTTTATCTAAACATATTTGGTTTTGAATGCCAGTCGTTCCTCAGGCCTGCAGTCTCTGTAGGGCCTTTCATTTAAGCAACAAATAGAGTGCAACAGATGGAAATGGGACTGGAGCTACTGGATCTATAAATGAATTGGAAAACATATCATGTTGCTTTGTGGAAGAAGACTGGGATGAATAGCAGTGAGTGGCAAAGTGAAGCCTTTGTTTTAGGGAAAATAATATTTAGCCTGCCTAGGACATCAAAGCCTTTGCGAAACTTCAGCCATAAGAGGGGCCAAAGCTGGGGCGGGTACAAGAGTGATTCTTGTCACTTGTACAAGTTTTAACTCATCAAGATGCAAAAGACAGCTGAGAAGGCGAACAGATTCTCTTTTCTTGAGGGTTTTCTCTGTCTGACACAAATACACAAAGAATCACATAATCATAGAATAGTTTGGGTTGGAAGGGACCCTAAAGATCATTTGGTTCCAACTCCCTGCCATGGGAAGGGGGACCTTTTACCAGACCAGGTTGCTCAAAGCCCTCCCAATCTAAAAATCTGTAAACTGCACCAACACATATTTCCCTAATTGTGACATATATTTAACTTGGATTAAAAAAATTGCTAATGAAAAATTATCCATAATACCTATATTCTGAAAAGCAGAAAAAGTAGGAAGAAATGCCAACGAAACAGAACTATCAGGAATGGCAAAAGACAACTTAGCTATGAAAATGAGAATAAAATTGTCTCTAGAATCTGAAACTGAATATACAGTAGAGCAGCCCCTGAAGTAAAGTCTCAGACCCTTTCAGAAGGATTTTGTTACAAACATAATTCAGGAAAAACGAATTCATTTGAGGCACTTCCTTAATCATAAGATTCTGTCTTACAGGAGAAACGAGACCTACAAAAATAATTAGGGGCATGGAGTGAATTCATTTACAAGGGAAAAGATAGCTAGTTATCTTTGCTAGGTGATGATTAAGAGTGGGAGAGGGATGCATAATAAGAATTTACAAATATTAGAGGCATAAATATACAAAAAGCAGATTATAAATATGCAGCAAAGTATTTTTAAATCCAAGGACCAATGTTTGGGCTGTAGGTGACTTATTTGCTAAAGGAAAAAACACATGATATAAAGCCTTTTTTTATGTAGGTTACTGGTTCAAATCTGTCCCTGGCACGACATGCCTTTATAAGTTAGAGACTGTTTAGAATTCTGCTTGAAATAAATTTACTCCTGTTTCAGGAGAAAATGTCTTCATTACAAAGGCTGAAGGCTGGACCTGCACTGCTGCTTGTTGACTGTGAAAGTGAGGTTGGTTGGTGTGGGAAGCAAAGGGAGACTTGCACTATCCCTGTGCACTTGCACCTTTACTTTTTCCTGCAGGAGTGTCAGGATCTTAATCTTATTTGCGATACATTGTGCAGGTAATTAGTGAAACAGTGATTAGTGAATGTGATTTTATGGACCCAGGTTTGTGCAAAAATTGCACACATTTTAAAGCCTATGGGAAAGGTTTTGCAGGAACAGATTTGCCATTGTTGAGCTCACATACAGAGTTATGGATAAAGAGTTTCAAACAGGCAAAAAAATTTATGATGTTCCTCTCTAATATAATCCTAAGCTCTAAGCATGACAGGACACTGTTATGTCCCCATTGACACCTAGACAAGCACTAGGATTTATCAAGTGTCTCTGCATAAGGACTGATCCATCTGCTGCATTGGCTGATGCCTGCAGGGCAAAGAAGCCAGCACCCTCCTCGCTTGCCTCACTGGCCGCCAAACAAAATGTCTCCAAATCTGCAAAGTTTTAGTCCATTTTGTTGTGTAAGCACAACTGAATTGCATACATACTGTATGACCTCTATGGAGAGCCAGAAGAAAGGCTAAAAAACCCCCTCCAACAATAAACAGCAGCAGCAGGTGATCCGGATGCTTCTAGCAACATGTGTAAGTGAATCAGAATGCTCTTGCAAAGCAGACTGACAAATACTCCCTGTAGGAGAAGTAAAAGCTGCTTTTTCAGCTACCTCGTATTTGACAAAGGCAATCTGCTGTGTACACCTATACTAATCCAGGTGACATGAAATATCCTTCTCAGAAATGCTGTACATAATTTGACTTAGAAGGGGGAGAACAAATAAGTCATTTGCTAAATCTGAGAGAGGTTTGTAGCACTTCCTTTTGCTGCACCAGAACACACATTGCATTAGGATTCCTTCAAGTAGGTATTGTTTCGCTGTGGAAGGTTATTGAAACTAAGAATTTCAGAGAAAATTGATTTGGTTATAATTAAATACATTCCAAGTAGGAATAAGCTTATCTCTTCTAAGAAATACAGTAGTGTATTTAATTTTCCAGTTCTCAGGTTCCTTTACAGACCATAACATGCATGCTCCTTTTAGGCAGAAATCTCTGCTGGTTTGGGTTTTACTGTCTTTAATCAAGTAAATCCACCCCCTGCATCAATTAAGATCTGAAGAATTAGCACTTAGTGTCATAAAAGTATGTATTCTAATTTCATTTACAGTGCACAAATTGATGACATAAGGCAATCTGCACCTCTCATCTTCTGCTCCTCTCTCGCTCACTCCATCCTCCCATCTGAGTAATGTGGTTCAGAGCAGGAAAGGTCAGGATTTCAATACCTATGTGAATGAACGTTTCTTTTTAGCGTGATACAAGGTCTCCTTTTCTCACGATTTGAAAATTCAAAATAGATTTTTTTCATGACTTGCCCTTGACCATAGTTAGCTGTTCTCAGTGTAAAATAGGATCTACCAATGTTCAAATTATCTTTATTATTGATAATGAAAGGTTTTTAGAGGGAAGATGGATGAATATCAGAATCCTTGACCGCAACTCGTGCTCTGAGCAGAGATTTTTCTGGAATTTCTCCTGACATGTCAAGGACCTTTTTGTTGTTTGGGTTTTGGGGGTTTTTTAAACTTTTTTTTTCTCTCTCCACAGAGTATATGGAGTTCAGAGACTGGGGAGATATTATCCTCTGTCCTACCTGTAACAGAATGCCTGTATCTACTGTCTGTGTGGGTTGAAATGAAGCTGCTATGTACTTCTTTTTCAGATCAGTCAGATTTTGGTTTGGGGACTCTCTTTAGTTGCCAGATGCAGTCCTAATATTTACCTTACTATCTGTTTTTCCGTTGCAAAGGCGGCAACGAACATGTATGGATGGTATAAAAATACATACCTGCCCTGACTTGGAAAGGAAATTGCTTTACACCAGCTGAAGGTTTACTGAAGAGCAGCTTCTCTGCTGGTTTGGGGGCGGCTGGATGGCTGATAACAACCAGAAAAAGGAATGTCACTACTTGTTTTGCTCTCCATTTTATCACGGTAATAATGCTTGTACTGTTCAAGGCTTCTCTTTCAGTCATTTTCTGTCAATACATTTCAAACCCAGCATCTAGTGGTACAAGCCAATTAAATCCCAAATTCACTTGTCAGAGCATTCCCTCTATGTGTCTGCCATATTCCGGAGCCAAGTTCTTCAGTTTCTTGGGTTTAGTCCAAGAGCAAAGATTAACAATAAATAACGATGAAGATCTGTATGCTGGGAATTAAAACAATATCTATTAAAGGCACTCCACAGAAATGAACTTGCAATGCACGATGTGAAAATTAATAAAACCTGTAAGAATATTAAAGCTCCAAAGAAATAAATGGGATGACTGCTGAGAAAAACTGAAAATGAGGTGCCCAGTGTTTTTAAACTGTTTGGATTTTTGGCAGCCTGCACAGTAAGTAAATGCTTTGAATCAGAAAAATTCCAAACAACTTTCAATTGCCCTTAAGCATATTTTGGACTCAGTTCTCAGTGTGGACAAATGTCACAGCGGAGAAGAAATCTGGCTCAAAACTATGAAGTATGAGTATTGAAAAAAACTTAAATATGCACAATGTGTGACTTTCTATTATATTTTTAACAACATTTCAAGGTTGGATAAATAATTCATGGCATTTTGGATATCTTGAGAGAAAGTGCAGTGTTGTAAAATTTCTGGATCAGCATCTCTTGGCTTGAGAACAGACCCATACCTCTGAAACTCTTTCAGTTCCCTTAAAACTGTTCTGAATTTAAAAACTGATGCTATGATCCAAAGACCACTGAAATAAAATTTAAATTCTCCTTATTCCAAAATGTGCTCTGCATCTGCCTGCATTGTGTAAGGGAAGGGATTAATCCCTTATGTAGGATGGGCTCTGGCAATACAAGGCAAAAAAGCAGTGCACACTTCAGTGATTTGTTATTTAAGAAAGCAGCAATCATCTTGTAGAAGGGACCGCATTATCTCAGAGAGTTTATTTGTTGTTGTTGGCTTTTTCATCACAGCAGCACCCACGATAAAACATGGGATGGCAGGTGCTAGCACTGGTGAACACCTTGGTTCAGCACTGCACTGAGCTGTGTTTTTAAGGTGACATTTGGACAACTTTGTCCCGAAGCCACAGGTGGCTCCCATGCTGCCCTTGCATGTGGCTGGTGTGGTGTCCATGGTGCTCTTCCTTCCCTCTGAGACTCCTTGAAGCATCTAGAAGAAAATAAACCTCAGTGCTTGCAAACATCTGTGGGTTTTTTTCCCCTTGGGTGTTTTGAATCCATTCATTTTTTTGCTGTTGAAAATGAAAACTGAGTTGTGTAGTTGTACACAACTCCCAGTCCCTGCAGTGCTGAAGTCAACCCAAGCTAAAACATGAATTGCCTCTCCAAGCTCACCCTGGAGATAATCATCTTAAAGCTGACCGAAAATGGAGCCCAGTGCAAACACTTGAGTTGCAGTCCCTTTCATCCTCTCTGAAGGGCTTTTGGTGCGATGTCAGATGGCACCTCCCAGCCCTGCCAGTGCCTGGCAGCTCTGCTGTCATGCAGGGGATGGCCAGTTCACCAGGGCACTTGACCCTCTCCCCCTGCAGCCCCCGAAAGTGGGAGGCAGCTGCCACCCTCCTCCCCACTGGGGCTGCTGGGGTTGCTCTTCAACACGGTCTGCTCAACAGTTGTCTCTCAACTGGAGACGTCCAGGGAGGCCCTTCAGCGCGAGACCCAGCCGTGGTATAGAAGCCACACGTTAAATAATAGCTGCTATTCTCAACCCTCTACACACAGACTTTGAGGCAGGAAAGAAAAGAAGAAAGGGAGAGCGAGTGCTGTGAAAATAAGTAGTGTTCTGTGTGCTTTAGACTTTGACAAAAAAGTGCTGCTGGAAATGAAAATAAAGAGCAGGTAATGTCCTCACCATCAGGAATGAAATATTCCTTTAATAACTGTTTTCCTCAGGTAGGCTTACAGCAGCTTCAGAGCCTTGTGGTCTTGATGTTTTACATACATTTTTGGTGGACTAAGATGGAAAAGGGTCAGCTTAGTCCACCCAAAGTCTGTTCTTTCCTTCATGTAATCCCAGAATCAAACCAGGATCTCAGGGCACTTCAGTGACCATGTTCCTCCCCTGGTGCTCCCTGTCCTCCCCAACAGAACAATTTACAGCTGGGTAATGTTATAAACAGCTGGCCAGAGGTTTTTCAATCCAGACCTTGAGGGCAACCGAACCTCCTGGAGGTTACAATTTGCCTTATTTCCTTCTGGTACTGTGATGATAAGTAGCTGCAACACCCTCCAGGGTGCAGTTCTGCATGTTGTCCCCTTTCAAAGGAGGTCACCAAGAGAACAAGCCTGTCTGGAGCAAGAAGGAGATCACCCATACCAAGATGGCTTGCTTGAGTACCTCCTAAATAACCCTCTCCCATAAGTACTACTAGCGCTAGGGAGTGCCAAATTAAGAGCAATGTGAAATCTTTGTAAATGGTGACTAAATGATGGAGACAATAACAGTGTAAATAACTTGGTAATTTAAATAGCTGGTTTATAAATAAACCAGAGTCAATATATATTCCTGCTGGTCTCTAAAGAAATTAGACCAGTAAATTCCTGTGAATCACAATAAGGAACATATTTTGTGCATTTAAAATAAATCTCCAAGCTGCATGATTAAGTACTTTTAATTATTGTAGAGTGGTACAGGCAGCAGCTTTATATATTATATCTCTCCAATCAATAACAAAAGAAGCACTTTGCAGGAACTGATGCTGTAGTTTTGCAAGAAAATTAGTTGTACTTCAAAAGAAAAAGTCAAATGTTAACTTTAGTTTGTCCTTGCTAGTCATTTTATTTGACATGTATTTTAAAATTCAGTTGGCTATTTCATGAAGAATCACAGTGCTTACAAGAATGCAGTGTACCTTAAACTGGGTAAAAGTTCAGCAGCTTTTTGCATTTTAGTTGTAGCTGATGAGGAAAAAAACAATGGAGAAATACTTTTCTTTGACTTTATAAGCAACATGTATGAATGCAGAGATAATTTCTCTAAGCTTTCTTTTATTTAAAAAAATATGAAAAAACTCTGAAAGGTGGGCACTTGAGAATGGTATTTTATTTTAAAAGAAATGAAAAAATGCTCACAGTAGGCAAAATCCCCAAATGAAGCCTGTAGCCCGTTGCATTCAGCGGGTAGCCTGGATTGTTAGCATAATAGTAAAACTCCAACAGTGACACTTGAAGCAAAACTTTATGCATTTTTAAAGACAGCTAAAAAAACCCACCCTCAGTTTGATTCTTGCATTCCTGTTTTCAAACTTGCCACTGGAAAAATAAGCCAATATATAGTCTTAGCAACCAGTGTTAGCAGCCTGGACTTGTCTCTGAACAGCTCTGTGCAGCATGAACACTTGAGAGATATTGGTCCCATTCAAGGTCACTGTAACCTGTTTTTCAGAAAACCCACCTTGCTTGCAAGTGGCTTCAGGTTTAGATAACCACACCTGTCCTTCTGCAGGTCTTCTGGATCCCTCCTGCTCTTCAGGATCATTCTTTCGCCTTGCCGTCATTCCTAAAACAAGTCTTCTACTCCTCCTTACCTGAGCAAGTAGTGATCATGCTATCAGAAAGGAATAACATCCTCTGAAAATGCCTTAGCGGCACAGGAGCACCCAGCTAACATCGCTGCTGACCACACTCAGAGGAACTGGACATCTTGGGCTGCTAGCAGAGCTTGACCCAGATGTGTGGTGGGAGGGGGGCTCGTCTCCAGACCTGGAGCTACTGTGCTACACTGCATCAGCTTTCCTTCTCTTAGCAATACAGGTTTTTTTCTCAGAAGAGAGAGAGAGCTGCTTACTGCCAGTAGCAGAGCCCGCAGCCAGAAGCGCTTGCTTCACTTTTGATATTGGCAGGTATTTTGTAGAGGAAACAGCCAATATTAGCTATTCATTGTGTCATTTCACACCTCAGGTCTCTCTCAAGCTCCAGCTGCGTTGTGGATTACTCCAAACCTTTCGGAAATGGGCATCAGCTCAGGATGGCTTCAAAGAAATTTTCTCCATTTAAACACCATAGAATATTTTGGCACCTACTTTCTCATCTTTGTCATGTTTAGCACATCTGGCAGAGTGGTTGCACTCATAACAGCTGACATTTCGGTGGCACCCCTGCACAAAGGCATCCAGTGAACTTTGCAGAAAGTGTCCAGCTGCCCCCAGGGCAGCAGTTATCCGTGGTTCCTCAACTGCACCAGGCAACATCCAGCCTGTGCTGCAGGAAGGCTGAGGATGGGCAGAATGAAATACACAATTTTATATTGACCCAAGGCTGACATTATACTGGAAAGAAGTCCTTGATAATTTTAATGACTGGAGCAAATCAGGAGAAAGTCTCTCTATCAGACCTCGTTCTAGTGTGGCATCTTCTTAATGCTGCCCTGAACAGAAAACAGCAGGGAGGAGGTGTCCTCTGCCCAGCCTCTCTGTCTCAGATCTGCTGCTGCTGTCCCTCTTCTTCCCCAGGGCTCTGTATGCCCTCACACACTCCTCCCAGGGTTGGAAGAGTGGTCTCCCAAATAAAAAGGGTAATAGTTGGCCCAAAATATTCTGATACTTGCTCTGAATTTCACCTGCACCTATATTAAAATGCCCTGCCCACATAGCTATGCCAGTCAGTGGGGTGGGATTTCTCATCAGAGGGACAACAGCAAAGTGGAACTTTCCCCAGAACAGCTTGGATTTTGTCTGTGGGAGGGAAGGGCATTGATTTCAGATGACATATCAGAATGTCCACAGGAGTGCCTTCCCAGCCCAGTGTATCAATCCTCGTTGTCTGATAGAGACAGATGCACCACTTCCAAGTGAAAGAGAATTATGTCCTGAGCAGTGACGCTTGCTGCAGCTCTCTCCCTTTGCCTACACACCCTGCCAAGCCAAACTGCTCACAGAATGACTCTGTTTGGTTGACGAGAGTCACTGTGATCACAGTCCAAGGTGACAGATTCCCCCTTTGCAGGAAGCCATGGGTTAAAGTACAATTGACCTTCAAAACCCACCAGCACAGGCAGTGCTACCCTGAAGTGAAATGCAAGACTAATTTATGAATGGGGCAACTCATCATCAGCATTTTAATGAATAAACGATGTGCCCATTCATTATTTTTCCATTTCCAAGTGTTAATAAACAGGCTGGTGATAATTAACTGAAATTCTACCTTTATAGAAAAGTGGCAGTTCATAAATATCAAATTGTGCTATTATCGTACATATCTGCTGGATTTCCATGAATATATAAATTCGGCAATTACCTCTGGAACTGTTTGCTAAAACGTAAGAGCAGGTTAGTGAAGAAGAGGAAAGTCATACAGCAATTAAAATTTGAGAAACAAACAAAACATCCTCCTGATTCAAGAATTCAATGACAGTAAACAGGGCAATGCAATCAGGAAGGAAAGCCCTGTCCTAATCAACAGAGGTGATTTTTCACATAGCTTGAGATGTGGCTGAGTGAGCAGTGGGGGAAACTGCCTGCAATCAGCTGAGTGAGGCTTTAAGGCACTGAGCATCTGAAATTCCTACTCAAGGAAGCAGAGCCTGGAGTTGCACAATTATGTCAGAAGGGCAACTTCCTTTTAGAGAACAAACAGGAACGCCCAAATTTTTGAGACTTCCTAAAAATAACCCTGAACATAAAATTTTTAAAAATGAACTGACCTTTACCAGGGCTGGCTGGGCTCTGCACATTGCTGGCGGAGGTGTGAGCTGCATGTCTCATCTCAATGAGATGCTAGTTCCCATACTCTCTTTCTGCAGGGTGACACCAGGTCCCACTGGAGCAGGAGGCTGTGGTAGTAGGGTGAAAGCAAGGAATGGGACCCTCAGGCTGCAGCTTTGGCTGAGCCCAGAACAGCACAGTGACTGGATATCTGGTTGGGTCTGAGACCCTACACCCTGGTTCTGGGTTTGGCTATTCAGCATCTCCATCATCAAATGGGATGGTGGGGGACACCTACAAAACTAGTGACTAGTGGCTAGTGACATCAGGGCAGAGAGGTGACACAGGAGTGTTGAACTAGAGGGTTAGGGCTAGAATTTAATATTTGTCGCTCCGTCTCATTGAAAAGAGGTGTTGTGCCCTCCCCAGGGATAATGCTCCTTCACCGAGTGGAAAACCTGGACACTCCGCTCCCAGATGAAGTAGGGTGTCCAAGGAATAGCACTGGGACAGGAAAGGTGGGAAGGGGCTCACATTGCTGTTTCAGCTGCAAACCCAAATTCTGGCTCTGGGGCGCAGGGTGGTGAGCACAGGGACGCCCTCCTGCTCTGTATTTACAAACACAACCTGAGCAGGGCAGTGCTGTGGTCAGACCAGGGCTGCAGAACACTCGCCCCTGTGCAGCAGCTATCCACCAGCCTGGACGAGGAGGAGATTTTCTTGCCCACAGCAGGTGACAGTGTTGATTCATGGCTCAGCCAGCCCCGGTTGCTTAGCTATGCAGCTGCCATCCCCCGGCTTCCCACATCTCCATACAGTTCCTGAAGCCAAGACTACTCCAGCAAGGGAATGTACTGGGCCTAGAAGGGCAACTTCCTTTGATGAGGACCTTTCAAACCTCTTTGACCTGACCTCACTGACAAAAGAGCCCTTCAAAGAAGATGAACTGTTTCATGTGGCAGCAATTTCTCATGTCAATCAAAAAGATTTTTTTCTTACAGCAACAACTCTCTATCCTTTCCCCACAAAATTATTCATTTTAATACAGCTATCCTCCTCTCTGCAGTGAACACTCTTGGGTAGCATCTTCCAGTGACTCACAGATACACTCTTCAATTCGAATTTTCATATTTTATTTTCTTTCAAAAGGGGGGGAAGGGAATGAAGTGAACTTTCTTTGATTAAGATTCTTCTTTGCATTTTTAAAACACACATCTTCTAAAAAGCAAATTTCTGCCTAAGATCTGGTGGTCTTCTGAATATCTTTTAAGAAGTAGATGCTCAGCTTCCTTCCTTTTTTTTTTAAATGATAGAATATTTGACCTGTTGGCCTCAAATTTTTAACTCACTTTTCTCCCTTAAAATATTGCTGCAGCAGTATTTGAACTTCTATGACATTGGGAGATACAAGTCAAACAAATATTTCTGATTTTGAAGTAACTATTAAACTTCAATATGGATCCATAACCTTGAACCATATTTTCACCAGGAAGGAAGAAATGCGGATCCACAATCCAGAGGAAGACATAAGATCTTCTTGAAATAGCCTACAATAGATTTTAGCCCATAGAATTGTACTGCATTGAAAATCCATTCTCTCACATTCTTCCCAGGCTAAAAGGGAGCCTCAACCTCCTCTGTGACTCTGGTAACCTCTACATCTTTGGGAAGGAGAGGTTTCCTTCCCAGTGATACAAAGCATCTGTCCTGATGCTTGAGCAGGAAATACAAAAGAAATGATCTAGCAAATTAGTTTAGAAGAAAGGCCTTTATCTGTTTAGAGGTTTGGAACATCTCAAGAGCTTCAGCGGAGATGGATGGATGGTCAGGGAGTCAATGAGGTGCTCAAACACACAGGCATGATTTAGTCATACTGTCACTCCTGGCAGTTCCACGCTCTGCCATATGGCTGCCATTACCCTAAATGTGTGACACGTGTGCATGTGGAACTTGTTCATAAACACAGCTCTATTCAGTGCCTGCAGGTAGGACCATATAACCACTTTCACCTTCTCACCCGCTTCTGGTTTGTTACTCTTTACCTCCTCCTTTGCAACCATCAGCATTTTCCCAGTTCTGTAATTATTTATCTACCCATTTATTTGGAAAGGTGGTTGGCTTAGGCATTTTTTAAACTTTAAAAAACCTAACACTTTTTAAAATGAGACCAAACTTGTCAAAACAAACATAAACTGGACATTTTTGAGAAAGAGGATGTGTAGAAGAGCAAAATGGGCTTCCTGTCAGCTGTTGGAAATTAGCTGTGATTTGAAAAAATTGTAACGGTTTTTATAAAACGTCCTGGTTTTGTCATGTTCTCCACATTTAATAATGTGCTGTGATCACAGCCTAGTGGTTCTGTGGGAATGCCTAATGTAGGAGTATATAAATCACACTTTGCTTTTCTCAATGGCTATTGGAGTTGTATGGAAATCTTTCTGATAAGATGCCAGAAAGATGCTTGTCACTGCTAGTGTCCAAGTTTTATCCATACAACTCAGGAAATTTATCCATATAACTCAGAAAATTTTACATTAAATGAGACAGAAAGTTTAATCCCAGATTGTAGCTCCTGGCACTAACAGATCTATGTATGTGGCAGACTAGATCTACTCCAGTCATTTTAAAGAAATAAAAAAACATCCATAGGCATTCTCTTAGAATATTATTAATGAAGAAAAAGTAAAGGTCCAAAAGCAGGGAAAAAGCATAAGAGTGGCAGATGAACTTTAATTCTGGTCTCTGAATTAGACTTTTAATTATGCCATCAAGCAGTCCTGTGCAGAATCCTGGGTCGCTGTGAACACTGAAACCTCTTGATTACTTCTCGCGTCATATCTGCCTCAGTTATCCCCAGACACCCTGGGATGAAAGAGTGGGAGCCTCATGACTCCACAAGTCACAGTTAAAATGAGGAATATGGCTGTGAGCCAAAGCTCAGACTGAGCTGTACATGCAGCTGCAGTTTTTTTAGAGGGCATATTACTTTTTCCATGGCACACCAATGGCTGAGGAAAACTGAGGCTGTTTTAGTTGTTGGTCTTTATTAACACGGACTTTATGTTATGCCTAAATGTAGCTAACCTGAATACCTCTTTAAAGGGAAAATGAGCTTTTGAAAGAGGCTGTAACTGAGACTTTTGATCAGAGCTGTTTGTTGTAGCTCTCACTTGGAAAAGTAGATATAGGACAGGAATTCTCATAAAGTTTCCCTGGTTTGCAAGTTAAAAAACAGACTTAAACCTCTACTTCCTAAGACTCCATCCCTCATTTTATCCCATCCCAGTCCTCATACCTTCTTTAATCCACTGATGATTGACATAAACAAGTTTTACAGACTGTAGCTCTCAGATATGTGATTTTATCAGAAACTGTGAAAAGCAGCATCTGCAAAAGGAAGAAGGATCCAAGGCAATGCCATACTGGAGATTTCCTCGGGGAGGAGCTCAGTGGCAGGAGCCTCAGCCCAGCAGTTATCTGCGGGGTTCGGTTGCTAGCTGGCCAAGCAGGAGGTGCTCAGTGGCCAGACAGCCGGCACCCTCATCCCTTGGGATAGACCAGGGCACAAGCTGTCACTCAGGCAACGTAGGGGATGGCAGAGAGGTGACAGTGCTGGGGGACGACAAGGGGATGGGGGGAGGATGCTGTGGGAGGCCATCGAGGCCATAGGGAATGTGGTGAGGATTTGGGATGGGTGGTGGGGAGGAGGAGTGGAACAGGAATATAGGACACAGTTTCATAGTAAACTAGGCTTCATTAACGATGCGGCTCTCAGAACTGCTTGTTTTCTAACTTGCAAAGAGTCTGTCAAGTGCTGCCTTTTTTTCTCTCTTAGACTTTTCTCCTCATTACTGTGTTCTTTTCTTTATTGCCATCCCATGCTGTGACTTTGATTCTCTGCTCTGAGTCACAACATATCCACTGCTGCTTTATATTTTAAAATGTCTTCACATCAGCATTAATACAAGAATGCATTTTGGCATAATAATTGTATCCAGTTATTGACCACATAATCAGTAGTGCAGAGTTGGTAGAACTTTTGCTGCCATTTAAATAAAATCATTAACCAAAGCAATAAGAACCTAAATGTATAGATCAGTAAAAGGTCCTAACAGTCACTTTATATTAAAGGGAAAAAAGGGACCCAGGTTTGGGGGTTTTTTCCCCCCAGTCCTATATAAAGCTGCCAAATAAAATTATTTCATCCTTTTGTTCATCTCTCGAGCAACATGGGATTAGGCACGAATTACCACAAGCGTGAGGCTGGGCTCCCAGAAAGCGACGGGCAGCAGTGGAGGGGACTGCAGGCTGTGTCACGCCTGGATTGCACTGGCAGAGTGATCCAGGAGGCACAGTCACACATTACACCCCACGGATGAGCCTGGCGCTTGCTCTCAAAGCAAAAATCAAGTTGTCACAGGCTGTGTCTGTGCTGCTAAATTACACAGGGCTAGGGAGCAAGCCTGACTGCTGGCCATCCAGGCTGCTTAGCGATTAGCTGTGAGCTCACACGTCAGAGTGGTCTTGAGACCTGCCAACTTCCCTCCCTCAGGGAACACCAGGATGCAGCTGGCGCAGTCAGTGAGGGCACACCAGGTTTCGCTGCCTCTGTCCCGCAGGCATCCAGGATGTTCTCTTCAACGCCTCATCCCGTGCAGTTGCAGCACAGTGCCTGGGGGTTCCTGCTAGGAAAACATCACCCTCATGGTCTGCAACCCTTGTGTTTCAGTGCCAAATACAGCAACGACAAAGCCAGAACGTCACATTTGTATCCCGGGCCTGCAGGACCATCCTTCAGGGCCCAGGGGAGAGCCAGAGCCTAGTGATATGTAGCTGGTAAGGCTGTACCTGTCTGAGCCAGACAGCCACAGAACAGGTCCTCCATTTAATTTAGCAGTACAGATACATCTGCTGTGACAACTTGATTTTTGCTTTTTTGAGTAGGTACTTCTGCAAGGGCTGGTGTAAGGTGATGCATTGAACCCTCTCATCCCATTTGCAAAGGTGTTTTTTTAGGCTAGAGCAGCCTTTCAGTATGGAATGTTGATGTCTTAAGTTGTTAATTCTCAGCATTATGGACACTCAAGACCCTTTATAGACACTTACACCAGGCATCTAGGAACTGAGGAGCCTCAACTCACAGGTTACTTTTGAAATTCCTGGTCTGAATCTCTCATTCACAGAATCATAGAATGCCTTGGGTTTGAAGGGACCTTAAAGTTCATCTTATTCCAACCCCTGCCACCATGGGCCAGGATGCCACCCACTAGACCTGGTTCCTCAAAACCCCGTTCAGCCTGGCCTTAAACCCTTCCAGGGATGGGGCATTTACAACTTGTCCGGAAAACCTTTTCAAGTGCCTCACTTTACATCATTTAATCTAAATCTCTGCTCTTTTGGTTTAACTGTTCCCTGTTGCCCTATCACTATCTGCCCATGTAAAAAGTCGCTCTCTATTTTTTATAAGCTCCCTTTAAGTACTGTAATGCCTCACTGAGGTCTCCTCAGTCTTCTCTTCTCTATCTATATGGTACCTCATTATGATACATAAGAATATCTCACTGCTGTACTTTCTCCAAGGGCCTGACTCAGTTCTTCCTCATTCCAATATAAGGGGAATTACTCCCACTAATGGTAAAGGGGTTTCATCAATGTAGAGTTTCAGCACCAATGCACAGATGTTTCAGGGGTCAAGAAGAAATCACACTGACACTGGTACTCACCTCCCTCTACTTGCTGCTGAGCAGACAAGACAGCCCAATATTATTTTGCACTCTGCAGCATGCATCGGTTGTGATGGACATGAGCATCCTTAAATTACCTCCATGCTTTTGAAACTACTTGTTTGTGTGGAGTGCTTTAGAAGGGCTGTGTTTTTACAAGGCTGACTAAAGATATTTGAGAAAACAGAAGACAAGGCACTGCTTTGGTCCCTTCAAGTCTTCTTTTTATAAAACAGAGACAAAATTTTTTCCGTTCTCCAAAGCCATCCTTGCAGTGTGAGCATCACACCCACAATTCAGGCTTTATGGTCTCACACTTTCGACTGAGATCTTGTCCTGACTAAGGGCTCTTTCTTCTCATTCCATCCTTTCTCCACCTCTAGGATCAGCTGAGCAGTTGTTACACCACAGCCCAGAAGACACGAAAGGAGAAGAAGCCTTCAGAGATCAGCTGCATTGGGACAGTTCACATCTGCATCCCAGGAAGGACAGCTCCCAAATCCCCCTCTCAGGTGTCTCTCTTATCTCTTGGCGTCTCGCCCCAGGGTTGCGTGAGTTTTCCAAAATTCATCTTTTTTTATAATCAAAGGGTAAAACCTAGAGCTCAGATGTCAATTTAATGTACAACATAATCGTAAACTGCATGTACAACAGAGAAGCTCCAAGTCTGAGCTTTGATGATGATGATGATGATCTGGAACCTTTTATATGTGTGCTTGTAAAACCATAAGCAGACCATAAGTGATCCTTCCCTAGTGGTTCACAGATCTTTTTGAAGCGTGACTGGGGCATCTGCTGGCAATGTTGTCTACATATATGTAAGCTTTGTTTTTTGTGCATATTCATGTGTAGGTCATTGAAACACAGCATAAACAATAACAGGCCAAGGACTATGTCTGATGGACCCCAACAGGACTAGGCTGAAAAGAAGATTTAGTGCTTCTAGTAACAATATTTTGTTGGCAATTTGACAGCTTTGACCTAAGCCAAGTGACAGCGTTAGGTGATACACAGTGTGCTGACAACTTATTACATAAAGTATCATGGTTGGCTGTCAGAAGCTTTCTTGGAATCCAGAAATATAGCCCTGGCCAATTTTTATGGCAGGGAAAATGTGTTCAGTAATTTCTACCAAGGCAGTTGTTGAGTGGCTGAAAGACAGGACTGATGGAGAGTTATTTGATAACAACAACAAGTTGTCCACTTGCAATTGGGCAGGTTTATCCACATGGTTTTGTAATCTTCTTGGCAGTGATTCAGACTTTACAATACAGTCTGGACAATTCCCTTTTCTTTCTGGGGGAAAATACAATCCCATCTAAAAATGAATTGGGAAGGACTAGCAGAGCATGGGGGTAATAAAACAGTGCCAGTTGGATTCTGTGCCTCAGAAATATAGGGCACCTCATTTTATGCCTTGAAACTGTGAGGATTTTGAGGGCCAGAGAACATTGCTCATCCTTGTACAGCCCTGAGAAGCTTTAGGGTATTAGCAGAGCCAAAGATTTGGCAGACCTACAAGTCTATTTTTTCAGTAATGATTTGGAAATAAAAAGATCACAGACAGCCGGCAAAAAAAAAAAATCTTCAAATTTTTTTTCTGAAGCTTTGCTTGCAATAATAAAGAGATGATTCTTAGGCTATGTCATACAGTTTTGTGAGAAGGACTGATATGACAGGAATGGTCACTTCTGAGCTTTCCTGAACATCCCTTTCTTTGCCTCTGTTAAAGGGAGGGATCAGCGCATTTCCAAGCAGCTGGAGGATATGCAGTGGGGCAGATAGCTGCACTGCAGAGTGTAAGTCAGCAGGCACATGACTCACACCTGATGCTCAGGTATCCTACCAGGTCTGTTCAGATCTGGGGATTTTCTTATGTGGCTTTTGCTACAGTGGTTACATTCTCTGAGTTACAGAGGTACCTGTATACATTTTAAATGTAAATCAAACAGCATAATAGACATGTGCTCTGATACAGAAACCTTAATCTTGTTTTAACCAACACAGCAGTTGCTCTTGTAGAAAAAGAACATGATCTCAGGGAATGTAATAAATGAGTGTGGTGTAGGCTGGGGAAAAAACCCAGGAGGATCCATTTCCCAGGGATGCATCAACAAACAGCTGGTCTCCAGCTTTGGTCCCTTGGGTTTGGTACCTGTGCCCCAGCCTGGCTGGTGGGACACAGTGGGGAAGCAAAGCAACAAGAACCGTGACAGAAGGGAAGGCACTGAGGTTATTGACAATGACCTTTCCTTCGTGGGATGCCAGCCCATCTCGGCACAGCCGGATGAAATGAACAGGTATGATGAGTGAAGCAACCACAGACAACTGTTTCTAACTGCCTGCACATGATCAGACACACAGTCCCCTTCTTCTGGCATGTCTCGCACAGTCTTAATTGAGAAAGTCAGGAGCTGGAGTTGAAAATACGGTATCACATTTCCCATAATGTGTGAATTGAGGGTTTCCTACAGTCAGTGCTGACAAAAATCTTCCCTTCCTCCAAGTTCAAAGTAACTGTTGAATATACAGATGGGCCATATCTACACCTTTCCCCTCGCAGCAAAAAGTGCTTTAGATAATTAAGATTTTAAACTGTATTATGAGCAAGAACCTTGGCCATTTTAAGGAATAAGGGTTTCCTTAGAAACCGTGACAAGTAGTTTAGGAGCAGACGTTTATGAGGACGAATATGTACACCATCAATTAACACCTTGTTTCTTTCACAAGTTCAGTTATATTTACAACACTGCTATGAAGCAGTGAAAGCAGACAGTTTTGTATGTGCATCAGGGCTGTGAAAGATAGACTCCGCGCTACCAGACAAACAGGGATTCACACCATATGGCTGGTTCAGGAGTTTTGACCGATTTAGAACAAATGCATAGTAATTTCCCACTGGGGTCGGGTTAGGATGAATATTAATACAGATCAGAAATGACAAACAGAGAAATGGACAAAGATTGCCCCCAGATTACATCCCCTGCTTCTGCCTTACAATAAGCTTTAAAGCTGTTTTCTTGGCAAAGGCAGTGGCTTGCACCTGATTTCCATGGTACTTTACTTACATCAGGTCCCTGTAAAATCCCACCAAATGTTTCCAATTCCAAGCAGCAGATCATCGGCTGCAGTTTGACATCCAGAGGAGTTCATAGGCGGAACATGTTTAAAAAGCAGCCAAACAAGCCAAGAGCTCAACAGCTAACAATGTTGAGGAGGCTGTAGACACTGAGCTTGGCACAGACAAACACTGCTGCCATTCCTAACTTTAGTGCTGGTTTTATCCAGAGACTGTTTTATACCAAATGCAGGACTAGAATACCCAGCACAATGCATCTACATATCCTGAGAGGTTGCAGTACAAACACATTACATACAACATAGCAGCTCAGTTGACAAGCAGAAGAGTAAATTGTGGACTCAGATGGCATAAAATTAAACCTAGTTTTATCTTGCTTTCACTGAAGGAGATTTATTCCCCTTCTTTGCAAGCAGATAAGTTAGAAGATAGTTCATAATTGCTTATGAGAGTCTCCTCAATTCAATTTCTGATCAGCTTGTGTAGTGAAAGTGATGAATAACTCAGTTTGAGCCAAATTGTGAGTTCTAGATTTGGTGCTAAAATGGACATTTTCAGTCATAGTCCTCCACCTGTCTTGTTTCAGAGATATAGCACTGTGTTCAGCTCCATGGAAAGCAAAGGTGCTGCCATTGGAAGTGCTGTTCCTCAGCTTCTGGAAGAAAGCCCTTTTGGAGATGATGCCTGAATGGTGGTGTGTCCCACATGCTCACCACCAGGAGGAACATAACAGGATAAGCCCCTGCTACACTTAGGGTACGCTGGTCCTCTCTGTGGATGTTCTGTTTCCAGCTGACAAGCTCCAACCATGTGAGTGGAAATTTTTTCATTCAGTGGCTTATTTTGGGATGGCTGATCTGAAAGTATTCAATTAAAAATGACTCAGCTGATTCTGAGGACAGGTTAGTAGAATGACTGTCTTCCTAAGTTAAAAAAAAATAATTTATTTGAGGAACTCTCTAATGCAAATGCTCTGGAGTGGTGCCTTCAAATTTGGCAAGATGAGTGACTTTTCTGCACAAGATTTGCTTTTTGCAGTTATTCTGAATATTCTCATGCAAAGCCTTTTAAAAGTGTAATTAATACATGCCCTCTAATATACAAGTCTGGTTGTATGAAACGGAATTTTTAACTATGTTGACATGGGGATTTCCTTGTGACTTCTTAATTTTCTTTTTTATTCATTCTCTATATGAATTTTGGGTACCATTGAGCTAGAGTATTCATGTTATATCTATTTTACTTCCAAAGAGAATATATGAAGGAGTATTAAGCTACCAATCCAAAACTTAAACAATAGCCCAAGTTTAATTTCTCCTTGCTCACCCAATGTACATAAGAAACTATGTGAAGCAAACCAAGTAACTCAGCAACTATGTGCAATTTAATTTTTTTCCCTGGGTTTGGCAAGCTTTATTTTCTATATGTTGTTGTGTTTTCTAAATGTTGTTCACATTTTGGTCCAAAGACAAATTTTTGGATTTTTTCCTAGCTTGCAAGAAGCTCCTCAGGGGTGCATCTTCGTATTTCAAACACAAGCTTAATTTTTGCAATACTAATTTTTAAAGTCTGATCTTGCCACCTTTGAAGTAGTCTCATTAAGTAAACTGTTAATCCATTAAAAAAAATCAGAAAACAGAACAGACATAGAATTCAAGGTTTCAGAAAAAATATCTGCATTGGGTCTAGACGCCGAAATGAAAGGCAGTTCTGAGAGACTTACATTTACTACAGTGTATGGGAGAAGAATCAAAAACACGACCAAGATACAATTCCTTTTGAGCTACAGCAAAATCATTCCTCAAGAATAAATGCAGGTAAAGGGCCTCCTCCTGAATGGGATCTATGCAACTGCATCTTCTGACCCTTTGCAAACATGAGCCCTCACCTTACAAAAAACACAGTAGGCTTGAAAATCCGAGCAGCCTATCCCAGCCGGCGTGAGACAGTCTCCGTGAACCGCAGGACTTGCTTTTCATCAGCGAGGCCGGTGCTCACCTCCTGAACGTTTCAATCAGCCGCTGGCAGATGCGCTCCCGGACCAGCCTCGCGCTCGCCTCCCCCCGCCCCCGTTGCTCCCAGCATTGTTTGGCAGCGCCACGGCAGAAGCGAGACAAAGACAAATGGAAGTGCAGAAGCTGTATTTACACAGCATTTAAACATACTGTATGCTGGAGATTGAAGGGCTTGCTGATAGGTGACACCGCAGGTTTCAATAGGGAGCACGTCTAGAAGAGCCCTTCTGCCTCATTCAGGTCGTGTGGCCCCCATGACTTTACTTAAGGGTTGTTGTTTTGCCTGAAAAACATTTTTCTTGTGGAAAAAAATCCAAACAATAGTGAAGTTTGATCCCTGATCAACAGCAAAGCAGGAACATTGCTCTCCCAGAAATGTTCTTCAACCACTCAAAGATTATCCAAATCCATAAGATTTGGATAATCTTTGAGTAGTTGAAGAAATAAATAAGAAATAAATATAAAAGAAATAAATATAAAAAGAAAATATACAGAAAGCAGAGAAACAGCAAAAAAGCCCCCAAACTTTTAAAATACATTGATTTTGCTCCATAAGCCAAAAACGTGAAGCAAGAATAGAAGTATTACATTAATTTTTCATCATTTGCCATTCAAATAACATCTCCATTTGGCATACCTTTAGACACCAGTCTTACACTTCACAGAGTGTTAATATTGCAGCTGGAAGAACACGAAGCTGAAAGAAATATTTGTAATAAAACAGATTTTCACTGAGGTAGGTCTGTTTTCAAATTCACATAACAGTGACAAAACCAGAATAAACTTATGACATTTTGAAGACTGTCAATCCATTTTTATCATAGGATGACTTTGGAATTTTATGTTGAAGACTGGCATAAAGGAAATACCAAGAGATTTTACAAGATGTTTCTTTAATGAACAATATTTTACGACATAGGTATGAAGAAATCACCACAATTAACCACATCTCCTTTCAAGAAATCCTTTGTTCCGTTGTGAGTCACTGACAGAGAATAGAGATTATGAATGGCAATAAACACCGTGGTACAAAAAAAATTTTTTTCATTGTAAAAGTTTATTTTAACTAGGTCTTCTTGGCTGGGGAATACAATATTTACGGTGCCAAGGCAGTCAAAGTCTTGATGTTTCTGCTCTGGAAGTGCAAGGGATGAAGGATTATTAATGTTACCAGGATCTCTGTTAGACATGAAACACAGAAAGGTAGTGGGTCATGTATGCTAGTGGTACAGGCAGTGCCTGAGCACCTTGAAGAGGTGTACCAGGGGCTGCACCACATGGGAGGTGAGATTCAGCTGTTCTCTGCAGGCAGGTGTGTAGAGGTTTGTGAGAACTGGCCAGAGTTGTGGGGTGTTCTCTTTTCTCAAAAGCTGGTTCTGATTCTCAGAGGATTCATTCCTGATGAGACTTCATCCCTTTATGGATGGGGGAATGACTACAGAGAGGGATGCTGCTGCTCTCCCATCATATGCTGGGGGTTACAGCCCCTTTGGCTCCTGCTGTTCCCTCTCTGCCCATGAAACTGTGCCTGCCTTATTGTAATGCAAAATAATTCAGCAGAAATAAAAGTAAAATACTTAAACCAGATGAAATTTAAATAGTATAAAATTGTGATTTGTGAAGCAAAACTGCTGAATGAGTAAAAGAAAAAGGAGCTCGAAACATTTTGTATCACTTTTCCCATTTCTACAGTTGCCTGTAGAATGACCCATCCAGCATTCTTCAGGCTTTAATTAATTAAAAGCGGGGAGAAAGTTAGGATTTTGGCACAGGATAAATATTCCAGACTTGAACAGAAGATGTTGCTTTAATGACCTGGACACCATCCAGGAAGTACGCAAAGGCTAGCAGACACTTCTGACAGCTAATATATCTGATAAAAAAGAGCATTCTGGCCAATTAAAGAACTGGAGTAGAAATAATGGTTTGTCACCAAGTGTATAACTGAGGCCAATTGGTCCAGATTAACCAATGGGTTATCTTTTGTAAGTGAATTTAAAGGTCACGATGAGCTGTCTGGGTAGGTAAAAGATAAAAATGTTAAATTAATATGGTGGCAAAAAATTTTCAAATGTGAGACGTGGAGATAAAAATTAGATTTGCAAATCATGCAAAATCACCTGGAGTGGACTAAGCAAATTGCTCTCATGGCAGAAGGTCATTAAGAAAAAAGTGTGAATAAAAGTATGAATTTCTATCCACCGTAGAAAGCAGAAGCTTTCTTTAAGTATTCATAGGCAAATGCAGTCCTGAAGGACTTTATTATAAACTACCAGCTGGGTGCATATCCCTCTTCATTCCTGAGGGAAGCGAGGTGAGGTTGTTTTAGGGCAGCCCAGTTTCCACCTTCTACAAAAAAACAATCAGGCATATCATTGATAGCTGACCTGTGCAATACAATCTGACCGTGAAGAGATTACCTCTAATCTAGCTGTAAATGTTATCATTTCCATGTTGCAGAATGTCCCGGGACAAATCCCACTGAAGAGGTTTCTCCTTAAAATCTTCCATTGACTCTGGACAAAGATGGTCACAGACTTCACGATCCCTACAAGACCCATTGGTAGGATGTCCTGACCTTGTGCCTATGGGGCATGAGGGAGGAAGAGGCAGCCCCACAGCTCTGGGTCTTGTCTGCCAGCACTGGGGGCTCCCATCAGAGCACCCTGGCAGGTGGCCACTGCTCGCCAGCCACTCCCCAAGTGCACCTCTCTCCCATCCCTCTCCAGAAAGTCCTGTTGTGCTATGAACATTAAAAAGACTCTGTCCAACAAATACTTCCAATTTCATGTGCATCTTAGCCAGCAACTGTATTCAAATGACTCTGTTTGCTGCTACTTGAGAGATAAGATTCCCAAAATAAGGCAATAAATATCCACAGTAGCTGCTGCTTATTTTTACGAGCACCTGCAATACGGGGGCCACACATCATCTGCAGTGCATAAAAATGTAGATGCTCATAACAGGCCAAGTCTAGGCAGCCCTGTAGAGAGGCATTTTGGTGCTCACATCCTCATAGCTATGCTTGGTGCTTTCTTCCCACCTAGAGGGGTAACTCCTTGTCCCCCAGCCAGGAGGATGCAGCTTTCTGCTTTTTCTAAGTCCCTTTTCCAAGCAGATGAACAGCCTGGGAAGGAGCCTGTCTGCCAGCCTGCTGGAGCTGAGCTGGTAGAGACTGGTAGGCAGGCACTTTCCTTGTCTTCCAAGTGTGCAGGCGAGGAGAAGGGGAGCACTGATAGCCCTGAGTGCAGAAGCAAAGAGTAGAACCAAGGAGGCTGCATTTGGCTGTCCCTTTCCTCCTGGCACAGCGCAAATATTTGGTTTTTAGCCTTCTTCTTCCAGCCCTGGGTCTGACTGTGTGCAACCTGCTGTTCTGGCCAGATTTGGGTGGCTTTGAAGGCACAGGCAACAGCAATAGCTCTGACGGAGTTCAAGCACTGCCAAACAACACAGATCTCCATTCCTGCATGTAGCATTGAGATCATCATTCAGGCTGTGAGATTTCGGGACTTCAGATATGGGTTACTACAAGTATATAACCAGTGATCATAAACAGTATTTATTTTTCTTTATGGGAGTACCTAAAACACCCAAACCACACATAAAGCAGCTATTTATTTCTCTGAGGAGCGTTCAAAATACCTGTTCTTTCATGGATTACCTGTGTGAGTGGATGAACTGAAACCACTAAAGAGCTGATTCTGAGCCAAATTTTCAATGGATATTAAAAAAGATGAACACATACCTAGGAAAGTGAGCATTGCCACATGAGGCAAATGCATGCAAATGAAGATATCCAAGTACAATGGCCATAAAGCTTTGATGAAAGGTATTTTATTGACACTGAAGTAACCTTGTTGAATTGCAAATTTGGACTTCATTTCCTTTTCTGTAACCAGTGCAAAAGCAAAGAAAGGATCTGATTTCCTGGAAACAGGTTTGTCTTATCTGTTAATATATAGTCCCACCTTCTACATTGGGCGAATACATTTATACGCCCTTGGTTGGCATAATTTGGGACAAAAAGGAGGAGATATCTTGATTTTTCAAAGAGAAGCAGCTATTTTGAGGACAGAATCTAGGAAAGTATTTTGTCATTTCTTTAAAGAAAATGTTAAAACAAATCATATCTAGTCACAGCATTAGTAAATTGCCCTTCAAGTAGGAGGCATTAGAGTACCAAAACTTTTAGCACATGGTTTCCTATAGGTAGTCTACCTTGTAGGGTTTTGTAGAAAGTGAGACAGCCAAGTTGAAGTTAGCTTGTGTGTGATATTCCTTATGATGGGAACCTCAGAAATACTAAGCAGTGCATGAGCTCAATTTCAAATTTGAAAGTGACTGAGCTTAGAACCAAGAGAGCACGTGGCAGCGACGGCTTGGAAAATCCTGATGGCTGCTTCAGCTCAGGCTGCAGTGGCGTCTGCCTGAGTCTGCCTCTGCCTGGTGGTGTCTGTGTGCCTGCTAGCAAGCTCTTCTGATGCCTGTGGTGAGGCTGGTTCCAAGGCTGTGCTCATTCGGTGCCATTTCAGGGACTGCTACACCACACCTAACTGCACTAAGGTCCCATTAATTCTCAAGTCATGCAGGCTCTTCGGTCTCTTACTCACTTTTGAAGACTCACTTAGGGAGCTTCTGAAACTTTTACCTTAAGTTTCTTTGCTGACATCATGCAACAGTGAGAGAGTGGACAAAGGCACCCATGTGAAATAAAACCAAACTTATTTAATATTTGAAATTTCAATGGAACTGCCATTCTGCTTAGAGATGGCACTGTCCACTCAAGTGCTAGATTGAGAAGCATCTCATTTTTAATGCACAGAGCTGGCAAAATCTCATTCTGAAATCACAGTATGTCTTTCATGAGATGTAAAATACGGGGAAATGAAGCTCAGTCAAACCTTCCCTCCACTAAGTAACAACGTAAATTAGGAAAATCCCCCTACACAAACAATAACCAGAGTCTTCTTAACCCATCTGACTTGCCTAGTTTGTGCCTTGTTTTCTTGTCTTTCCTTAGCTGTCACTACATCTCGCCCCCTGTAAGCAGTTCAGTCTCATTAAAAGCAATGTGGTGAAACTAGCCACATCATTATATTCACTTAGACGGGGCTCTTGTAGCCAGCACTTACTGTTCATAATAGCTGCCACTTCGGGTTTGTGAACCCCCCATTGGCACCTTCCTCGTGGTTTGTTGGTTGCTTTTTTTTCTTTTTTTCCGTGTCTTACTTTGAAATTTACATGTCTTCAGAACAAATAAAATTCACAACAACAAACTAATTAATGGATTCCAGTTTTGACAGCTACAAGAAGACAGATGAGAAAGTAACATGCTTCTGGCAGCGTGTTATCAATTGGGAGGCACCAGTGCATCGCCTCTATGTGGTACAGTGAGCTGGAACCGACACTGACAGATGACACAGCCCTTGACAGTGAAGCCTGTATGAGCTGACAGCTCCACTTGCACTCAGGCAGGTCCACGCTCGGCACTGGAACTGAACCAGCTTGATGTGCAGAATATGCTTGCTTTTATCTTCCCCCAGCTGTACAGTGGGCAGGCTGAGCAGCACTGTCAGGTGGAGCCCAGGACTTACCTTAGAAAGTTAAAACTGTGACAAGCGCTAAGATTTGACCAGTAAGAATAACTGAAACCTGTTGACAGGTATCAGTCCCTTCCAGCCAGTGCCTTGCTCTCCTTTTTGGAAGCAGGGTGGCTCCCTGGCCAGTAGGACTGAAGGAGGTTGGTTTCCTATGGACTGGTGAGCGTCTCTCGTGGGATTCTCAGGTGTCTGCTGAGGGACTTGCACTGAGCAAGCCTCTGTCACAGCTGAGCCCTCTGAGCCTCTCTCTGTCACATGGATTCTCCATGTTGAAGAAGGGCTGAACACACACTCCTGCTTTTCTTTCAGGTGGATCTCCCTTCCTTGGGCAGGTGCCTTCCTTCACAGAACTGCAGGAGATTGTGTCTTTGAGCCTATTGCCCCTCTGTCAAATTTGGTCAGAACTAGCCAAAGGTTTACGTTCAGATGGTGCTGGGATGTGGAGAGAGGGTGTGGATGCACATGCAATTACAGAACGTGACAACATTGACCTCATTTCCTTTGAAAACAAGGGTAATACAGCAAAGGTGGAGTTTCTTCACACTATACATTCAAGACATATATCTACAGTGTTCAGATTAGATTGAGTCTGACTGCAGAGGCCCTGGCAGCCTTATCTAATTCTTCCCTAAGGGGACAGGGATGCTAGAGGCACATGGGTAACTGCTCCATGCTGTGGTGAATTACAACCCTACATCAAGTATCTCTTCAGAGATTACTATGATAGATCTTTGTTCCAGTCCTCCTCTTTTAGTGTATGTAGATGAGCTTAGGAAGAGACTGTATGCTTTTAAAGGAACAGAATACTGGAATCAGGATTTAAGAGTATTTAAGAGTTTATTTTCTTAATGAAGAAACAGTCTGCTGAATTTAGTTTGAATCAGCCTAGACCTTCAAGAAGCTCCCTATTCTTCATCTCTAATGCTGTATTTTTTTTCTGATGACATTACAGAGGAACTCAGAGCCCTATTAACAGGAAAAATCCAAGTTTTATGGCTCCAGCGAGGGGATTTATGGCAGCCAACACATCTCTCTCCCTTGCTCCTTACAGCTCCATGTGGCCCTTCTGCCTGCTTCCCTCCTGTTCATTACAGTCTCCTTTGGCCCTCGAGAGCAGCTGCCAGTGCTCCCTTGGCCTCACGCCGGGGTGACACAAGCAATAACGCCGGCAGAAGCCAGAGTGGCACTGGGCATACTTGTCCGCATTCAGCAGCTGTCAGCGGCAGCTATTGGAAAGATAGATGGGGGTTTATATGGCTTTGTTTGTGCACGTGTGCCTCAGAATACGGCGCTGAACTGGAAGGAACATAATTCCACTAGCTTCACTGGGACTATTCGTATCCTTAATGGTATGCTCATGTTTTAGGGACTTCGCTGAATCGGGACCCGAATTTGTGAAATTTGTGTCGTGTGCACATTTGCCTGGAGTTCTCTGTGCTGCAGCTACCCATGCGTGCTGTCGTTTCAGCTACTCCAGAGCTCGGTAGTACTATGTAACAGGAGGTACATTTCACACAGTCTGTTTTCAACTGATTTAAAGTGTAAGAAGAGAAAAAAAGTTCATTAAAAATTGGTCTATAAAAAGACAACTGGGCATTTTTTTTTTTCAAGTGCTTTTCTCTGTGAAGCTCTATGAGGACACAATTAAGGTTTGAATTAGTTTTACCAGATATTTACACTTTTGCTTATTGTTACACATGATGTATAAAAATAGATCTGGTGGAAGTCTTCAGAAAAAATCGTTAGCTCAGCCAAGGCAATGTTGGGAGGCAGCACTGCAGGTGCTGACAGTCCAAGTCAGGCTGGTCATGTAGGGCTGAAAGGTTTTCTTTGATGTTGCAGTAGCAGTGCTATAACTGTGTTCGAGCAGACAGGTATTGCCAAGTTCTTGCTTTCAAGATCTAACACCTACCTGAAAATTTACCTTTTAGAAAGAAATTCAAGCATTTCTTCTCAGCCTAAGCCCGTTTAGAATGGACAGAATACAGAAAACCAGTGATTTTCAGCCTAAAATTCTTTTCACAAGCAAAACATTGTATATCCTGGATCCAGATGTGTGAAAATACATGTTGCTCCAGATAATTTGTTTAGGAAAAATCTTAAGAGAAAAGATGAGCTAAAGATATGTGGTTCTTTCTTTCATACCAATGAAAACTAATTTTATATAAGCAAATAAAAAATGTCACAGGTGTGCCTAATTTTTAGGTATTAAAAAAAATCCCCAAAACCTCTCTGGGGATAAAAATATTTTATGCACACTGCTTCTGATTTAAAAAAAAATCTTCCCAAGCACAGAACAAACATGCCATAGGAGGTTCTCAACAGCTTTACAACTGAGTGCCCTGGGTGGTCACCTGCAAAGGTCAATAGAAAAAGCTATTTAGAAACCAGGCCCTCACTTCAGTCCCTCTCATATGAAATTCAGCAGTGAATTGACTACCCTCCATAATGCACCTTGCAGCAAGGATCCAGGGTGTTTGACTAATCAGAACCGAAGATATTATCATTCAGGAGTTTTTCTTCTTTGAGGATTTTTGATTCTCTATCAGTTGTGAGAATCACATCCTTACACACTTACAAAACAAAGCAGGATCACTGAACAGGCAATTTGTGAACTCTGCCCATCTAGGTTAGGAGCTGAATCCAAATTCGAACTAGATCCAGATGAAATATTTATGAGTATGCATAGATAGATATTTACAGAGAGAGACATGGATATAGACAAATTCAGATTATCTGTTTTTCTCCTGCATGATCAGACTGTTACTGGATTGCTTGCTTAGATATATTTTAAATGGCTTGCATTTATATTCATGGTGTTGCACATATCTGTGTTCTTGCTGTTTTAGATAGATTTTAAAATATCATACTGAAATTTTATGGAGCCTGATAAAGTTGGATAGCAAACTTTCCTAAACAGAATAAAATTGTACTATCTAACATCATACCAGGCTATCCAAGATACTCTTTAACTCCTTTAAATACAACATAGAGCATGTAGTTCTTTTTCTTTGACATTTTTTGAGCAATTCTTCTTCAAAAACCTCCATCATTTTTATCTGCAACTCAAGAATACATGCAATATTTCTTTACAGCCTTGTTTATCAAGAGAATCTCAAGCAGGGGAAGCTATGGTGAGCCAAATTTTCCTGTGGTTTACATGGGGAAACTCACTGACCTCATGAAGACTCTTGTGATTTATACTACTTGAGCATGACTCCTCTGGTGTATCCACATTATGGAGATCAACAAAATGTACTTAAATTTGTAGCTGAGTATGTACTGTGGTACCATCAGCATGAAAAACAGTGCATTTTGCACTAGGAAAAAAAGGCTGAATTTTGTTTCATGACATTTTTACTCCATTGACGCCTGCATTCAGATAGGTAAATGTAGTAGTGTCTCCAGCTTGTTCCTTGCTTCTCTTTCAGGGCCATTCATGGAAGAGAAATCCACCAATGGCTGTTAAAAACCAAACACTCTCTCTGGTTCAGAAAGTCTCTGAGATGACAATTTGTGGTTGCTAGGAGAGTATTTTTGGGAAATATCACTATGTGTTTTCTATATTCTCATACTTTTCTGTAGCCATCTGCCCTCCAATCTGCTGAAAAAAGTGTCTTGGGCTAGATGGCCCTTATATTCATTTGATTCAAAGAAGCTAGAAACAGACCAGCTGAAAATCTCAAAGTTGTCCTGTAAGTAGGAATGTTTGCTGATTTTCAGAGTGCTTTAGATTCTGATGATGACATTTTGCTCTTTTCTAATGACCAGGTTGGTCACGCATAATTTATCTTTAGTGAATCCATTCTGTGCACAGATTTTCTGCTGTAACTTTGGAAGACAGAAGTGGGAGCCTAAAGTGGTGACAGCAGGAAGAGGGAAAGAGTTTTATTCCTTCGAGAGCACTAAATACTAAATAAGAAACTAGAACTGTCTTTTTATTTATTTTATATATATATAAATAAATGTATGGTGGCTTTTCATAGTAAATGAAGTGAGGAAGAGATTCTCCAGTGGATGCATTACAGGACTGAGATGCAGGATGTGCAGCTTCAGTTTCCACTCTGTCCCAGCAACTTCTTGCATCTCTATAGGAGTCAATCTGTACTACTAAATGAATGAAGACCAAAGAAATGCACTCTCGGCCCCAGTTATGCATCCTCTATATTGTCTTCCCACTGCTGGCTTTGCTTGGGATCACTGCAGGCAAGTCATTCACAGACAAGGCAGAGGTAGCTTCCTGGTTGGATCCACCCTCAGGTCTGTTTCTGAAAGGCAGGATGGAGGATTTTGCACTCAGTTTTGTAAAAACACTGCTCTAGTGAGCTGCAGCACAAGTTTCATATTAATCTAGTAGTTCAAACTGAAGAAATACACAGAGGAAGCCACGACTAAGTCTAAGATTTGCAAAGATGCTACTTGGCCCTGAAGACACCCAGGATGATCTGGAGAGAGATGAAAGGAGTGTTTCTCCCTGAGAAATCTGAGTCAGCAGCCGTCTTTAACAAGATTTGTTAAGCAGCTAGATTAACACCTGGAAACTCTAAGCACTACTGTAAGCTTAGTAAATAATAAAAATGAGGATAGCTTTTTGATAAAGTAGTTCTGGTAGGAAGGAACAAGATTTTCCATTATACTTCCCGAATGCGATGCCTTTAAAGGATGGCTCATCAGAAATGTGTATAGCAATCCTGTTTCAAGACATTCTCAAGAATTCCCTTAATTAGCCATCCATGTTTATTGTACTTATCCATCATAATATGTGCAGTGTTATATTTGCTATCTGTAATCTCTTTGTTGGTTTTGATTCTTCTGAAATGCATTTTCCCCCTCCAATGAAAAATATCAAGAGAGCTTTCATTCAAGAAAATATGCTTGGCATCTGAAAATTTGGGATGTGTGGGAGTCACATCCTTTTTGTACAGTTTCATTTAGTACAGTGGGAGTTTAACTCCTTGCTGTCTCTGTTAAAATGAAGTCAAGCTTAGGGAACTTACAGTTTAGATATCCAGCGCAGGGGGAAGGAAGTTTCAAGGGAAAGCCCAGCAGCTGCTGCTCTCCTGGAAAGAGGGCAGATGAGAGGGAAAGGGAAGAAGCTCTATTTGTGTTCCCAATGCTGTGTCCCAGAAAGGCAGAGCATCACTCTTACCACTGCAAAACAGCTGTACAGCAGCTATAATTTTGGTGCTGGATAGGGAACACTCCTTGGAAGCACTTAGCTTTCTAAGGCTGGAGGGCTCTGCAGGCTTAATAGGCTGCATTTTCAGTTGTTAGAGATCTAAAGTCTAAGGCATAATATCTCCATGTTAAGCTTTTTGCACAGCTCCTCTTTTATTTTCCAGTACTCCTCTGACTCCATAGTCAGCTTAAAAGCTGTAAAAGCTGGTGTGAAAATATTGGGTATTTGGACTGGAATGAAAATAAACAATATTGTGATTTCGTTACCTTCTTAATTTTGGTGATCTGGGTGGCACAGGGTTCCTCCACTCCCTGCCATCTGTAGTTGTTCTGCTTTGACAACCTTGTGTTCTGGCTATGGTCTGTGCCACTACACACACTTTGCACATTAAATATATTTTCTCCCACTCATGAGCCACCATCTCCCTCTCTTCACTATATTTGTTCGTCTGAGACTATATGGCACAGGCATGAGACCAGTACAAATGTAGGAAATGTTGATTCTGCAGCATGAGAAAACTGGCTTAGCATCCCACCAAGGTCTGGACTGCACATGAGCAAGGAAGCTATAATGTTCTCTAGGAGGGCCTCTGAGAACACTTGCCCTGTGGCAAAGGCACAGCCACGGGACTGATTTACTCTTTCTGCACCTGGGGAATTGCCAGAGATCTTTACAAGAGGGATATAAGAGAAGGCAGGATCTGGCTCACTGACAAAGAGATTTCAGGCCAAATGACTCACTTCTGGAGGAGTCAGACAGTTTTTCAGAGGACATGACTTACAAGGAAATTCTGTAGCTGGGATTTATTTATTTTTCAGGGCCTGTTGAGCTTTTTTTAGCTCTTAAACAGTAAATCTGCATACACAAAGAACACAGACTTCAGAGTCATGAGGTTTGAGGACAGACTTCCATAAATGGTCACTTGTTGTGACTCACCCACAAAGGCAGAGAAAGCAGGTTTTTAGCATTTTATTGTAGCCCAGATCATAAGACCCTGGTGCTTGTTTATGTGAAGATGGCAAGCTGAGCATTTGCCTCTGGTTATAAACACATCATTTGTGAAAGCATCCATCCTGAAAGATAGAAGTTTGCTTCTTATGAGAATTGTCTCTTTTTTCCCATCAGGTCTCACTGAAACTTTGCCAAAGAGTTCAAGTAGTCTCACAAAAGTGAGAGTCACCTAATGTACTTTGGTGTATTCCTTACTCTGACAGTTTCTAAATATACTGCCAAAGAAGGGCCAGGGTGTTCACGGAAAGACCATGCTGATAAAAGTATGAACATCCAGTACACACAGCCAGACACAGACTAAGGTGTAATACAATGGACTGTCTGGAACGTAACTCTATAAAGTTGCATTACCTTGAAATTCTTCACATTCTGTGCAAGAGTCGTTCTAGCATTTACTGCACTACGAACTATGTATGTCACATTAAACTGCCAACTTACTCTGGATATCACTGAAAACTAATCTTTTTAATTAAGTTTGTTTGCCTGTCTGAAAGTGGGAATATTATAATATGTGATAGTTCTAATGAAAAGTTTACTTTTGCCATAATAACTGAAAGTTATTATACTGTACAGTTCTCAAGAAGAACCTCACCAGTGAATTAAAAGGATAGGAAATCACTTAAAATAAATTGATATTTATTTCCATTTGAGAAGTCATATAAAAATTTTGCTAGGCATTTTGTTATGTAACATTTCCATCTTCAGAACAATCACTCTTACATGGGACAGAAAATTATTTGATAATGTCTCGTGATAAAATTAGGGTCTGCTTCACTAAAATATGACTTGAAAGTCTGAATTAAACTCTAGAAACAACACTTCCAGATTGATAGCTTTTGGCTACTTTGCAAATCCATTTTTGATTGACCAATTTTGCTATAGATAATATAACTGCAAACAAAACACATTTACAGAAAGCTTTTTGGGGTTTTCTTGTCACAATGAAGGGTTATACAGAAGGTGATCTGAAGAATCTTCTTATAATACACCATCCCAGCGCTTACAGATGGCACTTTCACTACTACTACTGGCCTTTACTCATTTCACTAGGCTTGCTTAATATTACTATGTTTCTCTGTTGTAAAAGTGAACAAGTCAGACATAGAGTAGGAAGTTTCCTAATTAGAAAGAAAAACATATGTAAGAAATTAAAAAAATATTTTACTAATGAACTGCAGCTGCATTTTACAATTACAAGGTATTGCAATGCCTTGATGAGATAAATCATGTAGCTTGTCTAAGCACAACAAGGTGAGCTGGAAAAATAAAATACAACCTCTTTCTGTAAATAGTTCTTGTACTGGGGCCAGACTTTGTACTCTAATACCAGGTAAACAGGGAAGCAGCAGCGGAGGTTGTCTGGGCAGATGTGAGGAAGGTGCCACATTCCCAAGAAGCTGAGGAATACACAAACGGTGCCTTTTCCTGCCAGCAGCAGTGTGCAGCATTTAGGCAGGCACCTATTCTGCCTGTGTCTAAAACCAACTCTACTCAGGGTGCTCCAGCTTTGTCACAGCTAGAATTTTCAGCATTTATGGATTTGTAGACCTGAGGAAGGATTAAGATACTTGTTTTTTAGAATTGCAGACATGAGTTTTAGTGGTATTGCACTTGCACTAAGCCTTCAGCTCCTGTTCCAGAGGTGTGGAAATTGCTCATAGCCCTCTGCAGATGCCTTAGATTCCAGAGAATATTTCAAATAACACGAAGTGCCTATATTTAGGTAACAAAACTGAGACTTATATGTCCACATGGAGATCACTACAGGTGAACAAGATATCTAATCTTCATTTGTAGCCTGTGGAGTTCTACTCTTTACAGTCAACAGAGATCTGACTTTGTTCTCTGTGGTCCTTGGACAGTATTGACAAGGTCTCAACTTACTGAGATGAGAGCTTACACACCTGCCTCCTATGCACCTTTATTTGGAGCTCAATCCCACTCTAAATTCTGGTTTAAATTCTGGTGGTTTTTTGTTCTCATTGAAACTGGACATTTTTTTTTATTGCTGTTTAAATTGTGGTGATGTCTAAGATGTCTGCAGTTGAGATTGAACAGGTCATTAATTAAGTCAACTTTGAAGTCTAGCTTGGTGGTGACAGAAGCAGCGCATTCACCTGTGCCACACTGGCAGGATGGTAACAGTGTGAACAATTTACTACAGAAGACTACAGAGAGCAAACTGTGAGTTAAATATGAGCATGCAGGTTCTCTTTCTGCTGACGTGCTCAGGGGACTGCTCTGGAAAGCAGCACTGCTTTTAACCGAGTGTTTACTCTTCTTCACTGCAAGAGAGCAAGCTCCTCTCAGTCTAAAAGAACATGGGACTACCAGATGGTGTAGGAAATGTTTTTTGCACTTGGTCATCTGCAAATAGCTCCAGCCAATTCTGTTTGTTCCTTAGCTCTATCAACACCAAAATGGACTAGAAATTAAAAAGAAAAACCCTATATATCAGTCAAAAGTGAATTATTAAGGGGTTTCTTATTTTCATTCTGATGTTGCACCTGAGAAGTCAAAAAGGAGGATGAGAAATAGTCTATATCATCTAGATACTGACTATAGATTAGAGAAACAGTAGGAGGAAATAAAAAATAACTGAACAAGACGGAACTTGAATGGTCTTGGCTGGATGAAGAAGAAATGTCCATGGACGAACTTGGAAAGCTCAAAGATGGTGTTCAATTTATCTAAGTAACTTTGTTCACTAGGATTCAGCTCACAAAGCTTGGTGCTTAAATAGGATATATAGTCCCAAATTCGGGTGTTGTAATGGGCAATTACCCTTGGGTGAATAAAAATGAGGCAGATTGTTTTCATCCTATTGTAAATACCTAAGTATGAAAAGCTGAGTTCTAAATATTTGCCTTCCTGACTCAGGACAATTATTAGACATTATATCTTAGGGAGTATGCTTTATGGCTTGCAAATAACAGTCATGTGTTTTAATGTATTTAATTTTACTGGCCTGACTTTCACATATTTTAAGAGCTCTCTACCTCTCCTTGGCAGCAGAAGAAATTTATCTTGCCAGAGGAATATAAAGGGCCTGTAAATGAAAATCAGGGCTCAGTTATTCTATTTCTGAACATCAAGGTCTCAGGTATTAGGCTGTTTGAGATTATTGTTACCTACCCAACCATAATGTGAAAGTGAAATCATGCAATGAAGAATGTGCTAGGATGAGTAAAATATTTCCCCCTTCTGTTGTTCTATTTTGTTTCCTTACAGTTAGGAGAAGGATAAAATGTGCAATTGAATCCCGTTTGCTTGATATTAAGATAATAATTTCATGCACATACCCATACAAACAATGCTGCAATGAAAACTGAATACATTCCTGCAGCCTATGAAAACCTGTAGTAAATGGCCTTACTCTAAATTAACTAATAAAACTTTCGTAATTATGCATGGTAAAAGGGTAAAAGAGAATGATAGCAGGAAATTCCTTGTGCCTCATGCTATGGGTTTGGAAATGCAGTGACATCATTCCTATTGCCAGGCACTGGAGGAGATCATAATGGGGTATAATTGTTGCTTGCTCATTTGATTGAACTCCAAAACTATATCAAATAACACTTAATTATGCAGTAGAATACCATTACAGAAGAGAACTCAGAACTGAGGGCTCAATGCAAGCAGAAGCATTTAATAATTACACAACTCCTGTAGAAGCAAAGGGATAACTTGCTGCTAATTAGTCTGGAATTTTACGCTCACAATATCCTAAGTAAATCTAGTGAAAATTAGTTGGGAGCCTGAACATACAGTTTTACTATAGCTCCATCTGGTACGTGCCCTCCAATTACCCAGCACGTTGGCTGGCTGTTTGAGGGACACATTTGATATCTGGCCAAGTTTAAAGGTCTGCTGGAGGTAAAACAATGCCCACCCTTTTACAAGGGGATCATTGTTGTTCAACAATAAAGCTCTCTGGCTTATTTGAATGTCAACAATTCAGAAAAGTTGATGTTTGGAGCCATCAAATAAAATGTTTTTGTGAAACAGTTTATTATTTCAGTGGTAATTATTTGAATCATTCATGGTAAAGGATGTTTGCTAATGAGAGCTTGGCTGCTGTAAATTCCAGGGAGACTGAATGCTCTTTGTGCTGACAAAAAGGCCCAAATCACTGGAGAGCGACTGACTGGACAAATCATTCATCTATGCAAATGCCAGCTGAAATGGTCAGATGCATTTATTACCCTGCTCATTATAGTAAACAAGGCAGAAATCGTGACTGGCAGTTATCAACTTGCCCTGAAGTGTGATTTGTTCTCCTACCACTATTTAAATGAGAGGAAGAAAGGCATGCCACCAGGGACTTTGTTGGTTTATAAAAGAGTAAATGTCACATAGCCCAGTGCTTAAAGAATTTTGATTGACAAATGTTTTATTTGACATATCAAACAATAATGGTTTTTATATCAAATAGTCCATATTTGTTAGCAGAAATTTAACCCCTGGAAGAGTGAGAACTGATTTTTCAGAATGCTCTGAATCCAGATGGAAAGTTAGAAGTAAAAAGAAACTCTCTAACTGAGTGGACTGGAAAGAGAGTAGTGTGGAAAGATGTTTTTCACGCAGGCTTCAAACAAACTGCTGTCTCAGTTGCTTCAGAAAGCATCTCACATTGGCAAGGCTAATAGCATGTAACAGAAGGAAATAAAAAAGTGATTTATTGTTTTTTTTCTTAAAGGAATACAATAGCCATTTGGGAGTTCTAAACGGGACCTGCCTCATCCTCAAACTATGTTCCTAGAATGCTCATGCTTGTAATAGGACAGGATACAGCCTGATTTGTTTGAGGAATGTATGGGTTTGGGTTTGACAACCAGAAATTTTACTGGAAAAAATAAAAACAAACAAAAAAGGAGATGACCATAGATCAAAATTCTTATTTGTATTATGAATGTGTGAGTGCTGCTACCTTTTATTTTAACAAGCACAGGCTTGCACAGGTGAGCTGTCATTATTGAATATGAACTAACTTTTATGCAGGTGGTTCTAAGACCCTGTAAAAATATTTACAAAATCCTAAGTCCCCTGGTAATAAACAAGAAAGAAATGACACATGATGCTTCAAATCATTTGCTGATGATGTCTTTTCACGTTTGTTAGCCGGTGCAAGGGCCAGATGGAAAAGCATATATGCTCTATCCAAATGTGGATGTACACTATTTGAGAATGACCTCTTTCAGATTTATAGAAGTGGGAGGACAAATTCTGAGCCAGATCCTTGAAACACTTTCCATCCAGAAGAGTGAACTGGATCTCAAGAATGAGATCCTGAAACTGAGGAAAAAATCAGAGATCATTAGGTATTGTAAGAGAAGAATAAAGCCCTTTGATTGTGACTCTCAGGGAAAGGGGGGATGGGGACACACACATGATCCTACCTGCCTGTATCTTCTAACCAATGCATATTGTTGAGCTGAGATTCTGCAACCCAGGTAGCCTCAAAGAGAAATGCTAAGTGGAAAAGAAGTAAGAAAAAGGGTATCAGAAAGATGCTTTGGGTTATCTGGGAAATATAATGTGATTTTAATAATGGTATGAATATGAAAAATACTACCTATTAGCCAGAATGATAGAGGGAGAAATTAAAAACAAACACTGTCTATATAATGCTTTACGGCTCTTGTGAATCAAACATTAACTGATTCATTCTCTCATTAGCTCTGTGAAGTAACATCATTAATCCTCCTTTGTGAAGGGGGAGCATCTGCATACACAGATAAGTGATAGATATTTAAGGTCACTCAGCTGGCTGTGGCCGACCTGGGTGTCACTGCCTAGAGCATTTGATTTCCACGTGTGTGCCTAGCTATTACTGTAAGCAGGAGTTTGTACAGGGACATTTCCTACGTGCTGAAAATGGGTCACCACAGCATTAACTTGCACTGCACACCTCTGCTATCAACATTTAAAGGTTCTTGCTTTTTAACACCATAAAAAAAAGCACTTGTCATCGTGGTTATCACTACTGTCATTAGAAACACAGGATTTTTCATTCCAACCTGAAATACTTATTCCCAGTATCCAGTGTGTGTGGAATTAGGTTGGCCTGGTGCTTGAGAGTAATACCCTTGGCTAGTCAGGCTGTGCTGCCTTGCATATGGAAGGAAAAATCATCCATAGATATCCTTAAACCACAAGGACATCTGTTGAGATATACCTTGCAGGCAGAGGACTACAAAGATTCTTGCTGATCACAATCCAAGAGTAGTATTTGATTTTGAAACATCACGCAAAGATGACTGTCAAAAGATAATTATTGCAAGTACAGGGAAGAAAATATTCCCATTTTTTTCTAACATGGCTTCTATTATTAGGGCTAAGTGCTCTCTCTCACTCTGATTGCAATACATTCTGGACACATATATTAAAAAATTAAAAGTAATTTGTTACCAGCATCTGTTTCATAGGCACTTTGACATTACCCTCCTGTCTTGGGATACATCCAGCTCTTATTCATGGGAGTCCCTGCTCCTCCTCCCTCCTGTGCCTTCATGTTCCCCTTTGATCATCCTCATTTTCCTGATTTCTGACTCAGTCTCTCAGAAGCTGCTGTGTTTAAATGCTCCCATTGGTCCCCCATTCCAGCTGCCATCCATCTCCTTCAGACCAGCCACGTCATTCCAGAGTCATTGCTTCTGCGCACCTTGAGGGTGCTGTCACAAGGGGCTGATTTAACACGGTGCAAGAGGCAGACAAATGGTTAGCTGCAGACACAGGACAGGCCAAGGGAGCTTCACAAAAGCTATAAATAGCCTTCCTGGGTTTGAGGATTTTGCAGCTGAAGAAGGCAAGGTGCTAATGAGGCAGGGAGGAGCACCTGCTCTTCGATGACATTGCTGGCTTCCACCTTCTCCACTGGAGAAAAAGTTAAAGGGGTTGATTAATATAGTTCAGCAAGGTTTCAGGATTAATTTTCAGGAATGTGAAGTAATCAACATTTTTCTCAAGCAGTTAGCAGGTTCAGTCAAGAACAATGCCACCTTCAGAACTAACTATGTGCCCAGAATAAGCGATCATCAGGACAGGACAACACTCAGTCTAAAGGGTTATAATAATAGAAGAGGGAAAAATTTCATCAAAAGTGCTAAATATGTTTCATTAATGAGAACTGGAAGGTAACAGCAGGCAGCAAAAACCCCCCGTTTAATTTTGCTGGTTATTCCAAGTAACTTCTTGTCCCCTGTGTGGAGGTGAGTGGGCTGCTTGCACATAAGCAGTTTTCTGTGCATCCCAAACCTGTGCAGGAGCTGCAGATGTCATTGCAGCTTCAGGCTCAGACTGATGATCCCTAGCTATGTCTTCCAAACAGTAAGGAAAGCTTTTGATGCAGGAACGGAGAAATCAACAGATTAAAAAAAAACCCAAACCAACAGATTCAAACCAAGCACCACTCTTCTGGTGAAACTGCTGGTAAAAACTAAGAATAAAACCACTCTGCCCTGAAAAACATATTCCACTGTTCTTAGCAACTGCACACTGTTACCCTGTTTTTCGATAAACTAATTAATTGCATTACCCGTAACTCACTGACAACTCTCATGATATGCTGGAGGAAAAACCTCCAGGAAGAACTGACCTACCTAAGATCTTCCTTATGCTACTTTATAATGGGTTAATTCCAGTCACTTCAAAGTGTAAAAATCAGTACAGAAACAGGCCAACTCTTTTATATATACTTGTAGTCAAAAATTATAGAACAGTCATAATTAGGTGAAATCACTGGCACGTGTGCCTAATAGCCTGAAACTGAAGGGACAATGGAACAAATAAAAGAGTGAAGATATTTCTACATTAAAAAAATTACTCCTTACACAGTTTTGAGCTGTGTCCAATAGAAAGACATTAATATCTGTCTTTTCATTATTCAGAATTCTTTCAACAATTGCATCCAAATTAACATAACCATCTATTTCCATGAGAGCACAAATTCAAGCTAATTGTATATTAATTCCTAGGATGAATAATTGAGGTATCAGATGCAACAGCTCAAAAAGCTATATCTTATTTAGTGCTTAAGTTACAAGTTATAAGCCTTACTTTGATCAAGAAAACTGTACCTAGGTCTTCATTAACATACCAAGAATCAACCTACAGCTGATAAAAGCAGAGACCATGCAGGTTTAACAGTGTGTGACTGTTGTGTTTGACTCAGCCCGAACATACCTGAATCTTTAAAGTTTCTCAGTGCTGGTAATTTTATAGCTAGGAACCATCACCTCCCATTACGCCATAAGACCTCTCCAAAGCAATAATGCTGAGTGGATGCAGAAAAGGAATTATTTGAAAATGATGCCCAGTTTTTCTTGGTTGGGATCAGCTAGCATTTACTCCCACCTTCCAGTATTTCTCCCTGGCGATGCTGAATGGAGAACTTATATGTAGATGTTCTGCCCATTACGATTCCTCTGTGTACTAATATGACACGTTGTTGCTTGATATTGCCTCCCATTAACCTTCTCTTTATAAATATTACCTAGATCACGAACCTACTTTATCAATTAGGGAAACCAGCCAAATTCTTGCAAGAAAAGATGACAATTTCAAAAGCTAAAATGTTGCAAAATAGAAGGAGACAGCTAAATAAACTAAGACCCAATTTACTAAAAACTAACAGCTTGCTTGTTTCTGCCTAGCTGTAAGACAGAAATAGAGCATCCAGCTCACTAAGGTAGAAAATTCCAGTATAATTATTAGCCAAGAATGAAAAAAGCCCAGACCTATGGCTTTTATATTCTGGTCATTTGAATGCCAACATGGTACCCATGCATACTTCAGAAGTGACTTAGTCCAGTTGTTTCTATTGCTGTAGGAAGTTCATTACTAAGCAGAGAATGCTTGGGTCAGACACCTGACTGTGCTATTCTGTATTTGTACCATATCCATATTTATGGGTTTTTCACAAATTAAGGAGATCAGAAGTGTTTCCTGAGTGTGTGTGTCTAAGCATATGGAATTTACAAGCACACATACACAGTGTACCTTTTAGCTGTTGGTATAGCAGGGAAAAGAAGGTGGATACAAGCTTCTAGTTAGAAGCTGAAGCTCATTAAGTCTTTTGTGAAATTGGCTGCTAAAAGCTTATCTATTTAGGGAAGTGTCAGTTTCTTTACTTACACATTATCTGCTCAAAACAAAAAGGACAAAGAACAAAACTAGAGAAGTCTTGCCAGCTTTACACACCTGCCCTAGCAACATGAGCCTTCTTTCTCAATCCATTTCCCTAGTTTGCTCTACAGTCTGGAAAAATGCTTGAATGACAAGCTCAGATGGACAACCAGAAACCATTTATCCTCAATTCTGAGAGGACTAAATTTCTGCTGGCAAATTGACCATATCTCTTTGAGAAGATAGCTTCCTTTTTTGTGCCCTTGCTTGCTGAAGAGGACTCATTAGGTTAATGAAGAGGTCATTAGGTCATTAACTGCCCAAGTTGTGGTAGATTTCCCATGACTTTTTTAAAGCTTGTATACATTTAGACCTTCCAGACTTTCCTTCACTAAAATTCAGGAATAATTTTGTTTTAGAAGAAGGCAACAAAATAGGATGCTGAATTCTAATATATATTCTGAAATATTCCATCACAAAATAAGCTTTTCAATGTGCTTTGTATATTTCCTCTCCTCCTTTTTTAATAAAACACAGCAAGCACTATAACATCCTTAACTTTTTATAGATACATTTTCTTATATTGTCTTTTAATATATCGATTTTACTTTTCATACTTGTGTGATATCTCTAGCAATGGAGAAAGGTACCAAATAAGCATATGGTTTTACTGTTGGCATATTTACATGGCAGAAAACAGCTTTTCTGCATCTGTGGATGCACATGCGATTTCTGAAAGAAAACTTCTGCCCATCTGATCTATCATATCGGGAGCCTAAGACATCATTTGCAAAGCACCACCACCAGCTTCTCCACTCAGTGCTGCTGATAACAATGCTAACATTGATCCACTTGGAACAGTAGTATGAACTTCACAGTACTTTTCAATGCTTTCCAGGTTTCTAAGCCCTGTGTGGAATCATCTCACTGTTTAGCACCTGTAACTCTTCAGCTCTGCTGAGTTGTGATTTGACTGATCATGTTATTGTGAAATGTGGCAGCAGTGGATGAGCCACAGTCCGTTTTGTAGCCATGAAACACAGCTGACCTATAAAAATATCTCTGGTCATATGAAGGTATTGTATAGAGTTTAAAATAGTTATGTGATGCTTGATGAGATGATGACAAGGTCTTTTTGTGAGGCTAAATGACATATCTTTATTGAGATCAATATGGCTCAGATGTGCAAACATTGAAGTCCTGCACTGCAGGATTATTCCCCTGGGTTTTGTGCTAAAAAATGCACAGTGTGGACATTATACACATCTATCTCAAAACTGCCCATCCCCTGCTCCTTGTTGCCAGACATTTCATACAGCCATTCCATATTAAAATATGAAAACCCCGATAAAATTCTAAAGAAAAAGTAATGGCATGATAAATGACACTTGAGGTGATTAACTGTTACTACCAATCAATATCATAAGTCGGATAAAACACTAATTGTCCTTCTAATTGTTAGAACTTTCTTTTCATGGTAATTTTAATGAAATTCAATAAGACCTTGTTTAAACGTATGTTACAGCTCTCTTGTTATAAAAAAGGAATCAGTTGTCCCTGTTCCTTGAGTGTACCTGCCTGTGATACCTCTCTGCACTCCTAGCAGGCTGCAAGGAAAGCCTAGACTAGAAACAGGCAAGCAGTGCACCAGGAGCACTTAGTTTTAGCAATTTGACATTCAGAAGGTTAAAGCAGCAGGTCTGGTTTGAAGAAAGTAGGTGCTTTGCCAGAATTGCCTCTGGGAAAATTTTTATGGCACAGACACCTAGAGCATTTACTTGTCTGCTGGAAGAGAAAAATGGTGGTAGCCCAAGGGCTGAGGGAATTTCCTACTTATTCTTTCAATTGTTATTCAGGTTTCAAAGTTACTGTATATCTTACTAAAATGTTATATAGGTTTTACAGTCCTGCTCTTAAATTTCAATAGAATGCAGTAACAAGCTGTGCAGTGTCAACACAAAAGCTTAATAAGATCGTATCTATCTCTGTCTCTTTAGATCCCTATATGAAGCCTATTGCTGGCTAAAATTAGCACATTATCCTTACTGGATCCTACTGTTGCTGACAAAGGATTCTGGTCTAAAACTTGTCTGAAGATTCTTGCACAACAACCTCCTTGTACACAGTAGATTTTGCTATCTCAGATTCCCTAATCCTCATTAAAAATCTCACAAAGACTTCAGTGAGCACATCCTTTCCAGGCTTTAGGATTACTGCTCATATTTCTGCAGAAAGACAAAAAGGAATGAGGAAAGATGTTTAACCATGACATGTCCAGGTAATACTGTATTTTGATAAATCGGGATTTTCTCACTCTTTATGCTTTTTTCTTAAAGCTTAATTACATATCGTATGGAGTGTTTACACAGTACAGGCAGTGCTTAGCCATTCAAATGCTGAATCTGTTACTCTCATATAATTTATAAATTATATATATATAAAATCATGTATACTAGGGATTTTACAGAAGGCAAAGGAAGACATCACCCTTGCTCAATGAGTCTATAGCCTAAATTCTATGTGATCTACCAAGAACTAGTAACAAGCAGCAGAGACACAGATGAAACACAGCAGTTGTTTAATAGCATATAAAATTTAAGCACATACTTGTACTGTGGCACATTCTTCTCTTTTATCTTTTGATAAAAATAAAAGAAAATAAAGATAAAATGCAGTAAATATGATCAACTACACAATACAGAATTTTCATAAAGCATAGCAGAGAGAGAATGCTATACAAAATATTGTTACATGGGAAAAACTCACAAGGAATAAAAAATTTCCTTTCAAAAAGAGTTCAAGCTAACATAAAAGCCAAAGAATTGTTAGGTCTGACTCATGGAAACACCTACAAACTTACTCAGTCTCATTGACTTAGTACACTTTCTCTTCCATTTCAAAGAATATATGTAATTTCACATATCAAAAAGCAGTAACACCGGTCCAAAACGCAGTGAGATGTTTTCCATGCTGGGTTAATATCCTGGGATGCAGAGGAAGCCAGAAAGAACAACTCACACCAGTGGCAATGGTGTTATGCATACGCACTCAGAGCTATTTGCAGTTAGCACTTGGCTAAGTTTGTTGTATTAAAAATAACCCACTGATTAAAATGATTTCATTATTTTTAGGGTTCAATTTGGCACTTTAACATACAAATCTTTTCGAAGTGGTAATAAAATTCAGATCAGTTTCCTGCTGGGAGCAGGACCTAGTGACTTAAAAGTCAGCTACTTTCCTGCATGAGTTGTTTACCTACAAAACATTTTCTCAAACGATAAATTAGGAATAGCAACACAGGCCTCCTTTGTTTGCAAACTTAACTAAAGTGTTACCCTATTTTCAGTAGGAGCTGTCTCCTAAGGCTTTACACAAGGTTCAGGTAAGCCTCACTGCTTCATCAGCAGATTCTTTGTCCTCACTATAAATCCCTTCGCTACATATGCCTTTTCAACAACCGCTTTGCCTGGAAAAGTGGATCTGGACATCTTTTGTGAGTGCAGAATATAAATGAGCCTTGGACCTCCAGCAGCCAATAGCTGATGTGTGGGATCTTTACCTCCTCCTGTGGAAAGTTTCCCTCTGGACATTTTAATTGGTCATCACAACGGTGCCTTGGGGTGAGTTAAAGCACCTGACTGTGGACCTAAGACCTAGTCACCTGTCTTGGGAGTCAAGGTAATTGAAATATCACCCGCCATATCACTCCCTTATGTGCCTTTGGTATAGGCACAGACATAACTTACTCTCATTTATCCATGCCACTTCCATGGTCTTTCCATGCTCTATACCTATTTTTGAAATCACGATATTCCTACTGCCTTCAGTAAGATTTCCCCTCATGAGCAAGACATACCACTGCTTATAATAATGAGCAAAACCTGAAGGAGAAGCAGGATGCTGTTAAAACATGAATTTGGTGATTACAAAGTTTGATTAACACACAGAAGCCAAGTCTCATTCTTATTTTACAAACAGAAGGTTTCTTGTACTGCTCTACCAGTGTATTTCCTTTCAACACAGTGGATTATTTCTGGGACATATTCTATGCCTAGTTTTACTGCTGATGTGGATATAGAAATATGTATAAAGTGTTCATGTGCCATAGCTCACTGGAAATTATCTGTCAGCTCCAGATGTGGATAACTGTTGAATAAAAACAGATCATCAATTGATTTTTGCAAAGGCTGGGGAATGACAATTTGACAGTAATTTGGAGCACATCTTGAATGCACATAGCGTGACTTTGAGACAGCAGCCTAGACAAAAAGGACACTGTCACCCAATGTCCTCTATCCCCTTCAATAAATACTAGTCTCTCTGCAGTTTTAAAATACTACATGCCATTGGGCAGCCTCTGTGAATAATGATGGAGTTGGTTTTGTAATTTCTCTAGCTTGTTAAGGATGTGTTCACACACAGGACGTCCATATGTCTGAAAGCTTGAGGATGGTCTATTCTAAGTGAAGAGAGATGTACTTCCAAACAGTGACACCTTCCGTGTCCCTTAGACACCCACCACAGGAGTGAATGGGATTTGCTGGATCACCTGGAGGTATCCATGTCTCCCCATGATTTACAGAATAAGCCCAGCAGACTAGACCAAACACAGAACTTTTGACAATGGTAATTTTAAGAGCAATCTGTTCCAGCCTCTGTGAGCTGGCAGAAGAACAGACTGAGAGAAAAAGTTTTCATATCCATCTACCTTTTGCACTGAATCAGAACTCAACCTCCATACAGTATTAAAATAAACACAGGATAGGAATGATTTGGCCAAACACAGACCTCTGTACAGATGTCTCTTGCTTGCTTTCTCTTTATAGAAGACAATAGACAGAAATAGAAATTTTTGGGTTCCTGTCTTTAGGTGATAGATTGAATGCTAATATGGAAGTCTTAAATGGGTTAGATAAATTGTGCCTTCCAAGTATTCCCTCTCTCTTCATTTAATTTGAAAAGGGAGGATAGCATGAGAGGTACAAAACCTAAAATGAAAACAACAACATAAACAAAATAAACTACAAAAATTCATCTTCATGCCTAACCTATTTTCCGACTCACCAAACATATTCATAGTCTTGTTTTCAATTTAATTTTGTATTGAAAATTCAAACTTTGAGTTGGACACATGCTGGGAAGGTGGTTATTGAAAGCACCTTTCTAAATACTCTTGTAGCTTGCATCCAGTTGTAGGACTGAGGTGAGGATAAACGATGCCAAAAGGCACTTTACACTGCTGTCACTGAAACCTGAAGAATCTAGCTTCCTCTTCCATAGAAGCAGTGCCTTAAAATTTGGGGCTTAAATTGTTATTTTAAAATAGTACAGTGGTGTCTGAGGCACATAAAACGTGTGTATGTATGTGCATTTCTGTATGTGTGCACACAGGTGCATGCAGGTGTACGAATCACCCATAGGCTGGTCATCCTGGCATGTCTCTTGTGGAAAGCAAGGTTGTGTGGTGGCTTGTCTGCCACTGCAGCTAGCAACCAAGATGTACTCTATACTAAACTTATAGATTTCTATATCTGCAATTTATTATAAATGCATAGAATTTATATTAAAGCATTATATGCAAAGCACCTTAGATAGCAATCATTTGCGTATTTTCTGGGTTTTTAGAATTATATTTGACCACCTAATACAAGTCAGCAACTCTATTTTCTTCTGTAACTGAATGATCCCAGGTACCATCTAACATGGAGCATTGCTGGAGACCTGAGGAGACCAGATGGAGTAACAGCAATTTTGGCAATCATTGCAGAAGCTCTGACTGGAAGGGGTGTTTGGGAGAGAAAGCACAAGTGCTTGGACACACGTACCAAATTAAATTATATGGACACAAACCATGACACTTCCTTTGTAATGTGCCAGGTAAGAACCCAAGAGGCACTGCAGTATGCTGGAGCAAGCATTAAGATCAATTAAAAACAGGGCTGCCCTTATGACATGCTGGGGACTCAAACATGACTTTGAAAGCATAATCGGGCTGAGGCTGGGGCGAGACTTACATGCTGCCTGGTAAAAAGCTCTGGGACAAACCAAACTGCAGCTCGTCACGGGCAGGTGTGCTCAGGGCACCCACCTCACCACAGCCTTTGTGTCTGCAGAGGCAACATGCCACAAGGCAGAGCAGGTCTGAGTCACAAACCACAACACAGCAGTAACTCGACACCCTGGAGGGAAGGGATGTCATCCAGAGGGACCCTGACATGCTTGAGAGGTGGGCCTATGTGAACCTCATGAAGATCAATGAAGTCAAGCGCAAGGTCGTGCACCTGGATTGTGGCAATCCCAGACACACCTACATAGTGGGTGGAGAAGTGACAGAACCACACCGTGGAGAACGACTTGGGTGTGACGGCTGATGAAAAACTCAACATGAGCTGGCAATGTGCGCTCACAGCCCAGAAAACCACCGGAGTCCTGGGCTCCATCCAAAGCAGTGTGGCCAGCAGAGTGAGGGAGGTGATTCTCCCTCTCTGCTCTGGTGAGATCCCACCTGGAGTACTGTGTACAGTTCTGGTGTCCCAGCGTAAGGAGGACATGAAAGTATTGGCGCAAGTCCAGGCTAGAGCACCTCCCCTACGAATGCTGAGCAAGTTGCAGCTGTTCAGCCTGGAGAAGGTTGCATGGAGACCTCACGGCAACGTTCCAGTACCTGAAGGGGCCTACTGGGAAGCCGGAGAGGGATTCTGCATCAGGAACTGTAGAGATAGGACAAGGAGTAATGGGTACAAGTCGAAAGAGGGGAAATTTATGTTAAACATTAGGAAGAAATTCTTAACCGTGAGGATGGTGAGAGACAGGAACAGATCACCCAGAGAAATCGTGGATGCCCCATCCCTGGCATTGTTCAAGGGCCAGGTTGGATGGAGCTTTGAGCAACTTGGTCCAGTGGGAGGTGTCNTGCCCCCCGGGGAAGGGAACTGCCCCTGTCGGTAGAGAGCGCGGACGCCCAGGGAGTGGGAGGTGGTAGGGATGGGATGGAGCAGGGAGGGGAGGAACAGTTCTGGGACCAGACAAAGCGGGCAGGGCTGGGCACGGGTTGTGCTCCTCTCTCCTGCGGGTCCTCCGCCGCTGCTCGGTGTTACACACTTAGACGGCTTCCCCCACTTGTCCGATCACGGCACAACAG